>JAOTAV010000218.1:0-10712 GCA_026546445.1 Cyclargus thomasi | reverse complement strand
GTTCAAGGGGATCTGAGAATGGTTTAGATTCACAAAATAGCTCGGCAGGACAACGTCTGCGGGGTCAACTAGTATCTTATAAACAGGTAACAATCCTTATATCGTCAGAGAAGAAACGACTTATGCGTGAGATAGAGAGCGCGCTCGAACGCAATTGTCAACTTCATAACTGTAGGCTTTCAGCGTTGCGCTTTCGGATTTTAAACTTAATAGTAACGTAGTATGATTAATATTATTTTTAGCAGATTGTTGTAGTAAGTCTTCTGTACTAGTACTATTATTTATTCTTTGGTTCAACTTATAATAGCCAGACTATTTAACTTATGTTTTTATTACGTCATATTATTACACTTAAATACACTCATAATATTAATTACGATTGACTGTCTTTGTTAATTTTATTATCAAAACACATTTCATCACCAGGACATAAGCTCACACAACAGAGAGATTCGCCTTTGCCTATCAAATTATCAATAGACACCTTTAACCTCAATTCCCAGTTGTTGAGTATGATAAGGAAATAACGCTAGTGCTGAGCTCTTTTATTTAAAAACCGGCAAAGTACGAGTAAGACTGATGCACGAAGGGTTCCGTACCATATTAGAGCAAAAATAGGTAAAAATTATGTTTTTTGTATGAAACCCACCTTCATTTTAATTATGTTTAAATTGTATTACTAGCGAAGTATAAAACAACTTAATATTTCGTGAAAATCTCAAGCACCTGCCTGTTATGTTATTTTTAATAAAAAATAGCCAAAAAATCATGGTTGTTGTATGAGAGCCCCTCTTGTTTTTAAATTTATTTTGATTTTAGTATTTGTTGTTATAGCGGCAATACAAATAAATAATCTCTGAAAATTTCAGCTCTCTAGCTAATACCGTTCTTGAGATACAGCCTAGACAGACGGATAGACAGACAGAGATAGACAGACAGACATCGAAGTCTTAGTATTAGGGTCCAGTTTTTATCCTTTGGATTCGGAACCCCTCAAAGCTAACCGATGCCCGCAAATCACCAAATACACCAAAAACCGGGAACCGCACGTTTTGTTTGGATAAAAAGTATCCTATGACCTTCCCCGGCACTTAAAGTTTTTTTTTCAGTCCACACAAATTTTTCTACACGTTTTTTTTTTAGTAAACTCGGTTCAGTGGTTGGTTCGTGAAGAAGCAATAGACACAAATAGACAGACTGACAGACAGATAGACAAACTGACAGACCGACATACAGGCGAAAAACGGATAAACAGACAGCTAGACACACTTTTATATTTATAATATTAATAGGAATAATGGATATACAAAATTTTAGTTTTTCATAAAATGAATCTAAGCCTGTAAGTAGGTTTGCACATAAGCATGCGTTGGCGCACGCCGCAACGTTTTTCTTTCGCTCTGGCTATACGTACATAGTACATACTGGCCAAAAACGGAAAAATGCGAGTTTGACTCGCCCATAAAGGTTCCGTAGCACCATTATTAGTGCAATGCTGTAACATTTTTGAAAATGAAAATATTTTTAGAATATTTGAGTTTAGATTTACGTATAAAAAAAACTACTTAGATCTCGTTCTAAGCAATTTTCCGTTATAGTACTGTACATGGTAATTAAATGTTCAACACTCAGTTTCTTTTTCTAATGTTTAGTCTATTTTAGAAGTTAATGGGACCCCCCTTTTTCTCATTTTTGCAAGGATATATCGCGTAATCAGTTTAGAAAAACTGGCCAAGTACGATTCGGACTCGGTTGACGGGTCGGGTCAGCATGACGGGTTCCGTAGCAGTACAGAGCAAAAATTGGAAAAACGTATTTCTGAAAGTTTTAAATTAATAAAAAATGTTAAAATTTGTAAAAGAAAACCCGGGCCTCCGAACTTAAGCCGGTGCCTTGGGCTGCTCAGCCAAGCTGCTGATAGTTAACAAATTTATCAATCTACTATCAAGGAAGAAAATAGCAAAAAACATATTTGTTATACTAAAACCCGTAAACAATTAATTTTAAATATTGTTATAGTGTTTGTTGTTATAGCGGCAATATTATGTGAAAATTTCAACTCTCTATTACAGTTCATGAGAAACAGTCTGGAGACAGACAAACGGACAGACAGACCTACCTTTTGGGTAAGAAACTCTAAAAATGGTTTAAGAAACCTTAATCTCATTTTTAAAGACCATATACAAACTCCAAAAAACATGCTTAGCACCATCACCACAAAGACTAATGCAATACAAGACACAAAGTCAATAGCTCAATACGAGAGCATTTCCCATACTCTTGTGATTGTGAGTTGTTTTGTTGACAGTTTGACACCCTTCTTGTCGCAGTCGGATTTTATTTTTATATTTTATTGGTTTGCACATCACTAGCATGATGACGTACATCGCGACTTCTGTCGGCACTGCAATTTGTCACTTGTCAATGATCATTTGACTTAAAATGTCACAATAATGTTCACGCGTGTGTTAAACTTTAATTCGTAAATAAATAACCATTTTCATTTTCTAAATGCCCAATTTGTAGAGGTATTTTAAAATTAAAGAGTAAAAAATAAAATATTACAGTAATTTACATACTTTTCCTTTTCCTATTCGTTTAATTAACATAGACACGCGGTGTAATATAAACTTATTCAACAATTTTTAATTTTCAAACATAAATACACAATAATGGGTGAAAACGTATTGGTGATCGGTAGTGGAGGTCGGGAGCATGCTATTTGTTGGAAATTAGCCGATTCTTTGCTGCTAAAAAAAATATATTGCGCTCCGGGCAGTGTTGGTATTTCGGGTACGAAGGATAATGTTGAGAGCGTAGATTTGAACATCAAGGACTTTGTGGTAAGTTTTTTAGACCTCGAGCGAATTCATAACCGCCAAACATTGCAAATTGCTATTCTGCATGTTTAGCATGAGAACTATAGGTATGTAAAGGAGTAAAAACAAACCTAGAGAAATTTGTCCTCAAATCTGTGCTTATACCACTTTTCCCCGTTCGTGTCAATTTGAACTTATAATGGGAATTTGTGAACTATAACGTGCACTTATCCCCATTATGTCAAATATAAAGTAGTATTGTAAGAATCACATATTTGTTATTCATTAGACTAGTCTACAAAATTTTACTATTTCTTTGTTTTTTTTGTTTGTCCCTAAATAAGGTTAGTAAAATTGCTTCTATATGACTTATTTAAGTCCATTGTATACTCAAAAGTCATTGATATGGTTGAATATTTTTTTTAATCTCATCAAAAATTACAAGTCTAGGGCTTATGAATTCATTCAAAAAGCATAAGAATATGTTAAATACTAGAAACTATGAAAATGTGAACATTTATTTTTAATTGTTCAACTAACAATTAAGTAAAAGTCATAAAAACAAATTAATTTTACTTTTGAACCAAGCTTAGGTGTCATAGAAATAGGATTTAAGGGTTTTTGATAGGAATATAATCAAATTAATGTGTTCCTATTCATATTTTTTCACTTTCTTTGGATACCAAAAACTTGGAAAATAGAGTTGATTAAAAAATTTAAATAAATCTAGCCAGTGTTGTAAGCAACAACAACAAAAATATGGGTAGCAAAACCACTGTTAACCAGTGATTATTAGATAAGAACTCTATTATTGATTATTTTTATAATCAAATAAAATTAAAAAGATACCTTTAGATATCTTTTTAGACAATCTTTGGGTTAAAAAATGAAGGTGAAAAAATGTTTTGTGTCAAACACAAGAGAAAACTTTTTTCTTTATGAAAGTATAAAAGATTCCTTCATAGGAAATTTAATTATATTGAGTAAAACATAATATGTATTTTTAAATTCTGTAAAACCTTTATGTATGTTTTGTACACTATGTGTAACTTGCTATAAATACTGGACTTTTTGTATGTACTTTATAGCAAAATTCTGATTCAAAAATATGTTAACGTGTAGGTTGTTGACTCCAGTTTGATAAAATTTAATAGACTGACATAATCCTGTAAAATGTAAGGCTATAAACTTATTGATAAACTTTGAACTTTACTTTTACATATCTATTTTACTATGTTGCTAACTGATAAATATTTTATTACTTAATATAACAGTTTTTAATAGCATGCCCTATATTTTATATGAAATATAGCTTTTGTCCGCAACTATGTCCATATGAAACTATATTTGTACTGTAAATTATCCCATTTTACAATATTTTTGATTGCTGCTCGGCCCCTATTGGTCGTATCGTGATGTTTTACATTAAAAATTCTAAGCCTTCCTCAATAAATGGACTAACCATACCTAACAAAAAGAATTTTTCAATTCCAACCAGTACTTCCTTAGATTAGCATGTTCAAACAACAAAAGTTGTATATTTTTATTTTAAAAGATGAATTTTTTCACTTTTTTCGTAAAAAGTTACCCCATGAGCCTTTCTTACGCCGGTTCTTCTCTCACTACCAGTTCCCGAACTGTTGGTAGGTTGACATGTAGACATTCTGAAAACATTTGTTTCAACTTTACTCAGAAATAAGTGATTTTTATTTTATTTATTTTAAACAAACTCTTTCGCTTTATATTATTAGTATAGCTTTTATTTATTATTAATCTAGTTATTTTGTTTATTATTATCCTGAAACGAAATGAAGCTGCAAATAAATGTAATTCTAATGAAAATTAAATTATTCAGGCCGTAGCTGATTGGTGCAAGAAGAATGCAATCAACATTGTTATTATCGGACCCGAGGACCCTCTAGCGAATGGCATCGCTGATGCTCTCACCTCTGAAGGCATTAAATGTTTTGGTCCTACAAAAGCTGGTGCACAAATAGAAGCCAATAAAGACTGGTCCAAGAAGTTCATGACTAAATACCAAATACCAACTGCCAGATTCCAATCATTCACTGACGCTAAGGCTGCTAAGGATTTCATTAACAAGTGAGTTTTTAGTGCATTATCTATATATCACATTTATATCTATACATATAATAAAACAGTAAAATTGGCGTGTCTGTACAATTATTATTTTTACAAACTAATTAATGTAAGGGGCTTAGGAACAGTAATAGAATACAAATCGACAAAAAAAAAGTTGTCTGTTTTTACGCGCTAATCTCCGGAACTACTGAATCGAATAAATCTTTTTTTATTTAATAGCTATTAAGTCTAGGTAAGACTTAGGATATTTTTTATCCCGGTAAAATGTCCTGTGATATACAAATTTTCGCGTAACGAAGTTGCTGGCATCAACTAGTTAATTTATAAAGAAATTAACTTACCGTTCTGTTACGCTTCACCCTACTGTCCTGTATTTTTTCTCGACATCAAGTTTAAATATAAGCGGTGAAATGTTAGACCCAATTTGTGCTATCAGTAAATAATATGTACTCAAATTGGAGCCAAACTGCTGCGTTAAGCGGTCGAGCGTCTGAGCGGAGTGCTTGTATCGTTGTTTCCTATTTAGAAAACGCGGCTTGCGCCCATTTAACGCAGCGAAGGCCCTTATTCGATGTTTGATTTAACGGCGCAGAAGTCTACGAAATGTGCCCAGTGAGACGGATGACCGATACGACAGACATCAGGCGCAGGACCGAGTTTTGTCCATTTGACGCATTGATCATGTCACTTGTCATACAATCAGGCTGCATTGTCATAAACAACTACTAGACCATAAAGGCGAAGCACACAATATAATATTGAATTTTATTCCATAGCGCGCCGTACAACGCTCTCGTGGTAAAAGCGTCCGGGCTGGCCGCTGGCAAGGGTGTAGTGGTTGCCGCCAACAAGCAGGAGGCGTGTGACGCTGTTGACGAGATCCTCACAGAGTCCAAATATGGTGAGGCCGGAGAGACAGTCGTGGTGGAAGAGCTACTTGAAGGGGAGGAGGTTTCGGTGAGTGGAAACTTGTTCATATTGGAATATATGCGGAATTAATCAAGCTTTTAAGTCATGTAACAATGCTTTTTAGGGTTCCATACCCAAACTGGAACTATTACTTTGATGCCTGTCTGTCCGTTTGTCCATCTGTCTGTCCGTCTGTCTGTCTCCAGGCTGTATCTCAAGCTTGGCAATAGTTAGAAAGTTGAAATGTTCACAGATCACGTATTTCTGTTGCCGCTATAACAACACATACTAAAAACAAAGTAAATTAAATATTTAAGGGTGGTCTCATAAAAGTTTTTTGACAGTTGTTGGTAGCAGGCTACATCGCCCAATCGCTTGCATGACGAAGTTTTTGAAATTTTCTGCTCTCTTCTGTGGGAAACCCTTCGAGCGCGAGCCCAACTCGCACTTTGCCGGTTTTTGTATCCTTCCTTACAATTTCAACACTCCACAAGTCTACACATGCAAATTATCGTTTTTATTGAATAATTATATTATATAAGCTTATGCGAAAACTATGATTCAAAATAACACGATTATTTCTAGCGGCCGTCGCGGGCTGCGCGGGTCACACAAACAACTTGTATGCTGGGGGCGAGATAAGATAGTGGGGCTTAATTATATTCTACGCGTTTTTTGATAATTAAATATCGTTAAAAATAATTAATTGATCTCTCGTTCCTTAAGTTCTACTAATCCATCCGTGCTAGTGCATACCAATGTTTTATTTATTTATTTATAAATGGGAAGGTGTTTGTTTGTTCTTCCTTCACGCCATAACGAAGCAACCAATCGACTTCATTTATGGCATAGACATAGTTGTAAGGATGAAGAGTAACTTGGGATATTGTGGTTCTGGTAAAAGATCACGCTCCTAAAGTAGCTTACGAGAATATTTGTAGTTTTAAGTGATTTTGAAATTGCCTATACTCGATGCAGCGAATGATGATTTTTATGACAATGACAGTTAAAATCACTATATAACATTGTTGTGGCGCCATTAAATTAGGATCTCTTTCTAATGATAGATAGAGACAATAATATATCGTAGAAATTTTTAACAATTCTTAACATTTTCAAGTAATTATCTCGATCTGAGTTTATGTTCACGTCCTGCAAAACTTACGTCGTGTGACACTTATCTACTAGTGCGGCGAGTATCGATAAACAAATGTCGATAATGGACACGACTGCATTTATTTTTTTCCATACTTTAGTTATCTATATCATTATATTAGATCCTTTGTCCTGCACTATATGCGAATTAGGAATTATCGTACAGCCTAAACCACTTGTTGTAGATATCTAAAATGACGAAGGTGACTAATGAGAAGGGATTTTTCGAAATTTGTCTCTTAAGGGGGTTAAAGTTAGTATGGAGAAAAAGCGAATCCGCAGTCCGGTCTGATTCAAAATTTGCAGAAATATTATTTAATCGACTATCTGGCAATTACCTACGTCATATTTTTTTATCCTATCACTATTATGTTTAAAGTTTTTGTTGTTAGTTACACTATTTTTTCATTTTGGAAAGTTTTATCGCAAAAATTTTTCGGTTTAGGTTAAAAATATATACTACAAAACTCAATATTATATTTCAAGATTATTTATATCCCTCACATTCGATAAAAAGTTGGAATAGGGGAAGTTAAATCGACACGATGCATCACTAGCACTAACTGTCATTCGCCGCGCTGACTATAGCTATGGAATTTGAAAATCACTTAAAATATAGTTAGGTTATATTGAAATTCCGTACCAAGGTAAAAGCTAGTATTCTAAAGAGTGTATTTTATTTCATGACTTTTACATCACATTTCCGAAAGGTGGGAAATTTGGCCGTCACTCAAAATTTGAACAAACCACCCAACTCCTTGTCGTATCATGTGACATACTTTATGAATGATCCCTAAGGGAGTCGACATAAGGCTTAGGCTTAAGGGTGTAGGGTACCTAAAAATCATCTTTGAAAGTAAAAAAATCTTTTGACCCTACTAATCTTTATATTATGTAGTTACTTGGTACTAAATAAATGATGATTGATATGCTATAAGTTAAAACCAAAGTTGTTATTATAATGATTATTATATTTATCGGAACCCTTGTATTTATTTGTTTAAAATAATATTTATAGTTATAATTAATATGAAATTTTCCTATTACATTATGTTTAATGTTTATAGCAGATATAACTGAAATAAATTAATTGTTGCTAGCTAGCTATTGTATCTATCGCACCTTTAATAATAAAAAGAAGTAAGTAAGTAAGTACGTTTATTTGCAAAAACATGGTAGTAATAATAAGATGGTAGAAGTAACTCGAAATCATCCGTTGTGGAAAATTATACTTAATGTTGTCAAATTTAAATGTCAATTTCCCACAACGGGTGATTTGGAGTTACTTCGTTCTATGATTAAGGTGCTAACTATCTAGTCGTATTAGATTTGAACAACTTTTTTTTTATAAATGCTACAGAACAGTACACGCCTACTTTCTAACCTTTCAGGTGTTGGCGTTTTCCGACGGAGACACGGTGTCCATGATGCCGCCGGCGCAGGACCACAAGCGCGTCGGTGACGGCGACACCGGCCCCAACACCGGTGGCATGGGCGCCTACTGCCCCTGCCCGCTGATCACCCCGGAGCAGCTGGCGGACGTCAAGGACCAGGTGCTGCAGCGAGCGGTGGACGGACTGAAGGCGGAGGGCGTCAAGTATGTCGGTGAGTGATGACGACGAGTTATCAAAATCACATCAATCACATCTCTGGTATAAAAATCAGATTTCTTAGTTAATGTCGTCGAAACCGTCAGATTAGGATAGGTGGTGTTAAAAATACTCCAAAGTACGAACTGATATAAAACACTGATGATTTGCATTTTAAGGCAAATTATCTATGAAAGCTTCACACCACGTCAGTGTGACCCCGTGCTAAGTACCCGAGGGATAATGTACCAATACGACACGGTGCAGCACTTAACTTCTATAGAAATTTAACTCGTCAAAACGTTAGCTTAATGGAAGTAAAGTGCGGTCTCACTTTATGAATTGCCTGTTTTCACTGAGTAACTCTTTAGAGGTAGTGTTTTATTCAAGCGCGGTAGAGGTGTGACGTCACAGTTTAGTTTTTTTCTCATTTGAGCTCTAATTATTACTAAAAGTGGATACAAAACAGATACATAGAAAATTAAAGAAAATGATAAGGAATACAATATCAGGGTCTCAGGCTAAACTACAGAGTCTGTATAATTTCGTCATTAAAGAAAGTATGAACTTCGCACGGAGATAACTTTTGGTATTAAATGTAAATATTTTATTATATTTTGCGCACTTTTTTGTTCGATAAGAATTGCTTATCAAAAACTTCCACTACGTTTAATTTGGCTAGCAACGAGTCTGGAGAGATTTTTAATTAAAAAATTAGGTATAATAATGATTTTGGGTTCAGCAGCTAACCTTTTCTGTGTTATCTGTCTTGTAATAATGGGAAAGTAAAGATTATAATATCTTAATTAGAATTTAGTAAAAATCTTAATTGGGAAATGTCTACAATTAAATTATTTATTATTCAAACCTTTATAAAGTTTATTATTCAAACCTTTATAAAGTAATAACCTTAAGTTTTTAGTATAATACTAAAAACTGAAGGTTATTACTTAAAAGTTATATATTTTATACGAAAATCAATCGAGATAAATGCCTACAATTTGTTTGAGCATTAAGAACAAAGTATCCTATATGTTGCCTAAAATAGCTGTTAAACAAAAAAGATTAATTCAAATCCGTTCAATAGTTTCGGCGATTGGCGCCTAAAATCAGACAAACAGACATTTTTTTGTCAATTTGTGTTATATAACTGTTTTTTCGTCCCTCGTTGATTATTCTTAAAAAAATATTATATGTACAGACACGCCAATTTTACTGGTTTTTTCTTACATGGATAGGTGTAGAAGTTAATATTATACTTGATTTTGCCTGCGACTTCGTTTGCGTTGATTTTCCATCTTTTTCTGCTTTTCTCTTGAAAAATTTCCTTAATTTTCTTTTCCACAAATCTCACGGAGCCCGAATCCTTTCCAACAAATGCAAAACTGTGGAAATCGGTTCATGCGATCCGAAGTTATATCGTCAGGAGGAAAAACCCGACTTATTTTTATATTTTATAAGGTAAGGGAAAATATAAGGTTCAGTGCATACCCAGCTGCACTCATAACACCTATATAAAGGTTATCTAACCGAATAGACCTAGATACAACCGGCCAAAACCGGTTCCGACCAGTTGCAGTCAGTGACTAGTATCAGCATATTTATAGGAACTTTACACTCTGTCTAGGCACGAGTTACCTTATCGTATAAAATGTTTATTGCACCTCTGATTGACAAGTTACTTTGTTAAATAAGTTATGTATCCTGCGAATGATAAGCGAGTTACTGGCTACTGGATATTGTAGGGAGATTCTAAAACGGCCAGTTGGCTGCTTACTTATTGACATAATTCACGTTTTACATAGAAAGATTTAGGAACATTTGAAAATTGTTTTGTTCAATTTATTTATTTTTTTGTGTTTGTTATTGAACTCCTCCCAGACGACACGACCGATTTTGATAAAATTTTTTTGTACGTGTTCAAAGGGATTTGAGAATGACTTAGATTCACAAACCGTTACCGGATAAATAATATTCAATGCCTCTTTTCGTTGTAATTATACAACTCGAAAATGGACTCACATATCCATACCAAATGTTAAGGCTTTTGTTCAGACTATTTAGAATAGAATAGAATATACTTTATTGTGTTCAAAATATTGTACAATCATAAAATTACACTTATCAAAAATTTCAT
>JAOTAV010000217.1:0-10713 GCA_026546445.1 Cyclargus thomasi | reverse complement strand
AGAAGAGAGCGTATTCCCTCTTAAAAGGCCGGCAACGCACATGCAACCCTGATGTTGCGAGTGTCTATGGGCGGCGGCAGTTGCTTCCCATCAGGTAGCCCGTTTGCTCGTTTGCCTCCTCATTTTAATAAAAAAATAAAACAAAAATAAAAACTCTTTAACTTTGACTTTGAAAAAAATCTTGCTCAGGTAATTTAAAAAAAATTGTTTTATTCGTTTGGGAGAAATGATGCCATAAGATGGACCGAAGGAGACACTTAGACATGTTACTTATTACAGCCCTCTTTTTACAAACATAATCCTTACTAAAGCTTCGCATTAACATCAAGAAAACGTCACGTGCCAAAACATCCTCGTGGCACTATGTGAAATATTTCGGTATGATTTATTTAAATTACAACCATGTACATGTCCTCCATCAGACACGACTTCCAGCTGAGATCATAAAACCGGCGTCTTCCGTGGTTTGAGAAATAACACTAACTTGATTAGATTTAGTTATGAAAACGACAATTAAATGAATATAAGGACTTAAACTTGTAATTTGTTACTAATTGGTGCCCACAACGTCCATTTTCCCAGGATAAGAAGTATCCTTTATGTTGCCCAGACCTAAAAGCTATAAAAAAAAAAAAGATTTATTCAAATCCGTCCCGTACTTTTAGAGATTAGCGCGTACAAACAGATAAACAATTTTTTGTCGATATGTGTTTTATTACTGTTCCTTATCCCTTCCATATTGATTATTTTGTAAAAACACACACACACCTATTTTACTGTTTTATTTTATGTATAGAAATAGATAAATTTGTAAAATCTAGGTGAATATAGTGGAAATAATACATGAAAAAGTTTGTCTCATTATAGTTATTTCATAAACTCTAACACTATAGCGCCTACGCAAACTACCAAACTCTTAGTTATTCATGGAAATTAAAAGTAAATAAAAAATTAATTGAGTAACAACCTTTTATCGTAAGTTTGTACCCATATTTGTATTTCGCGGTGGCCGATAACGCATTAACATTTTAATTCAATTAATTAAATTGATTTTATTACATTTTAATCATCTCCAATTTACATATTTCAACAGCCTATATCTGCAAAATTTTAGTTGTAAGCAGACATGTTTAATGTACAATTATTTATTATTTTTAGCGGGTTTTCATTAAAAATTCTATTTGGTTAGTTTTTAACTCACGAAAAAGATAAGAGAAAGAATTGCTTCTAAAACGTAAAGTGAAGCGTCGCTTTATAAAAAGTCATCATAGAGTACATTGATAACGGGACAGTCATAAAAAGTCATCATAGAATACATTGAACAGGGGATAGTCGTCATAAAAATTCATAGAATACGAGTACATTGAATAGGGTACAGTCGTCATAAAAAGTCATAGAATACATTGATTACGGGACAGTCGTCATAAATATATAGTTCCCGAACCGGTGGTAGGCACCGTAGTCTCGACGTTCAGAAAGTGTACTTAAAGTATCTACTTATTTTGAATAAAAAGATTTTGATTTGATTTGATAAAAAGTCATCATAGAGTACATACAGTCTTAAGTGTCGCGTCGTTTGGTGTCACTGTACGATCTCACCTTTAAATAAACAAATCAGTGACCTCAGGTCAACAACTATTTTGGAAGAATGTCACCAACATTATGATAATTATATCCGGTTTATGTCATTAATATGTAATACAATTGTGAAGATGTCGTCAAGATCTGTGAGAGGTTATTAATAAAAATTAATAACAATAATAAGTACCTTGCACGTGATGGAACTTAGCAGTGAGGAGGCTATATGTTTCATAATAAAACACTAGAATGGACTCATACAAAACTTTGTAACTTTTTCGATGATTGTAGTCCGTGTCTTAATTAAATAACTATAACAATAAAAGTATAATAAGATATGAATAATCAATGAGTTCGAATACATGGAGTAGCTGTTTCAAATATCGAACATGTCACATTTGACGTATCGCGGGGAAGCGCGGGGAGAGGGGTTATTCTGATGAATAAGACCGCAGAAGTGACACAGTTTTGTGCTTACACTCGAATGTATGCAGACTCTGTTATAATGAATGGATAAAATAAAACAAAGATTTTTAATAAGTAAGGAAAAATATGTAATATTATTAATTTCATGTTTTAAATTTTTAGTAGTATGTAGCTAAAGATTTTATACGTAATGTAATAAACTACTTAACTTATTAAAATAATCTCGTGTTTTTATACAGTAGTAAAATTATATATAATTAAATATTACAAAAATTCACGGCCTACATTCCACTCTGAATGTACTTACTCTATGATAAAAGATGTAAAAAGGCGCGAAGTAGTTGAATGTTCGAATTTTATTTATAAACAACTAAATGAGAATATTTACTGATGAAAAGATATTCCGTTATATTTTCCCGTGTTCCTTGAACTATTCTTGCAGTGTCAACACACAAGAAGGCATTTTTCGTGACTTTTATTTTGTCGTACGTTTGGTGCGCTAGTGTGCGGAAAGCTAGAGTACGACTGAGAGCACTGCGGCGCGTACACCGCAGTGGAGTGACACGAGCCATTTCTTTGCAGCGTCCACTCTATGGTATATTGATTTCAATGTAAATAATAATTTTTAATAAAATGTCTACCAAAATAATAAACATTCTTTAGAGGTACAAATCATTGTCCTTCGGATTACCTCTTCTTAATTGGGAAATAATCATAGCTCACCGGTGTTGCTGCAACATTTAAATATTAAGTTTAATGGTTCAGAAGTTAATTTACGACTTTAAAAATATTTTAATAATAAACAGATGTCAGTAAATAGAGCATTTATTTAAATAAGAAGCATACAAATGAGGGATAAAATTGTGTTGTAAAATACCGAAATCAGCTAGACTTACATGAAATCCTTTTTTATGAACGTCTACATATAGACTTGTTACTAGTGGACCCGACGGACGATGTCCTGCCGGGTACAGTTATTAGTGAGGGATTCGGTGACAGTACGCGTCAGCAATACAATGTGATTCGGCACTTCAATATTAAATTCCGTGGAAATGGATCGATTTTGTTAAAATTTGGTCCTTATACAGGGTGTAACAAAAGTAAGTAATTAAACTTTAGGGATCGCATGTGTTCCTGATATTAAGTTACACCCCGTAGAAATGTGCGGTTCTCGAAAATTTATAAACGAATTTTGGCGCAACGGAGCTGAGTAACGGTTTTTATAAAGAGTTTTTCAATTGGCGCGGGTAGAGTTTGGCACCCCATGGTAGCCATTTTGTTTTGGTGACATCTGTCAAATCTTGTTTATTATTCAGCTATTTATGCCAAATCATCATGCCAAATTACACAATTGAACAGCACGTTCAAATGATAAAATAATCAACGTTGCTGAGGCACTCACCGTCAACAGCGAGCGTTACTCAACGAAGATAACCAGTTTTTAATGGCCCTCATTGAACCATATGGACCTAGGTAACATGTGGTTCCAGCAGCACATCCAGCAGTACGTGCCACACAGCAAACGCCACGATTGACATTCTACATGAACGATTTGAGAGTAAGGTTATCTCTCGCAGGGGTGATGTGAATTGGCCGCCAAGATCATGCAACTTGACCCTTCTAGACTTTTTTTTTGTGGGGTTTCTTGAAGTCGCAGGTCTGTGCAAATAAACCACATTCGACTGATGTTCTTTAAGGGAACATAGCACAGGCCATCTCTCAAATTCAGCCGGATCTCTGCGGAAGAGTCATTGAAATTGGACCACTCGGATCCGTTCCACCGTAACAAGCCGAGGCGGGCATTTGAATGATGTCATATCCCACGCTTAATGGCATACATGTGTCTTTCAACTTAAAAATATTTTTGTCAATACCTCACACACAGCTTGTTTTCTATAAATCTTTTTTTTAAGATTAATCGACACATAGAATACTTTTTATCCCGGGAAAATGTACGGTTCCCGTGATATACAAATTTTCTCATCAACTAGTGGTACAATATTAAACGGACTACACAGTACACAGTTTCCTAACAATATTTTCTCATCAACTAGTGGTACAATATTAAACGGACTACACAGTACACAGTTTCCTAACAATATTTTCTAGACCGATTATGAAACCGAACAAACCTATACTCTTTCTCAACAATAATCTAATAATCTTGGTCTAGTTTAAATCCAGTTTTTACATCATCCAGTGTTAGAAAGATACGTTATTGACATCTCATAACAATATTAATATCGCATAATAATTATGTTATATCATCTATGATAATATCATCTGTAAAATTTGTAAATTTGTTTTTTTTTTGTTTTATTTTACATTATAGGCACCTGCACAATTTTGCTTCTAAACGCCCAAAGGTTGACTGGTAGAGAATGCCATTAGGCATTATGTCCGCCTTTGTACCAGTATTGTGCATTAAGTATAAATAAATAAATAATATTAAAAATGCGAAAGTGTGTCCTAATACATTATAAAGATTTTTCATTCAAGTTTAGTAAATTAAGGTTTTTAAGCAATATTCCGCGAAATTAACTGGACTGAACCACGTCCCATACGTAGAGTTTACATCCTGAGGATGCCCCTGTGTTGGGGCGTAACGCGCGTCGAGGTTCTCAGCCCGCATTTTTACTTGCAGGTTGAGGTTTATTTCGCGGTATATTGCTAAAAATCTAAATTTACTAAACTCTATGGATTTTCGCAAAGTAACGCCTGATTCTATTAACTTAAGATTTTTTCATTCCCTTTTTAAAAAAAATTTATACAATTTTTCAAAAATTTAAAGTTTTCGATGACAAAAAAAATCCTGTACTAGTATAGTATAGGATTATGTAGAGTCAGACAATCATTAATAATGCAGACGCTTCATAATCGCCGATATTCGTTATTCCATGTTCGTTATTCGGCACCGTCGTCGTGCAAGTGTCCGCGTATACCTAAATGCTCCGAATCCCATAGACTGCTTTCAGAACCAACGCATCCATTCTGGCTCAGCTAAAGATGAAACCAGGGCTCTCAACCTCAAACGCATCCTAGAATACTTCGGACACGTAGCCAGAAAAAATGGAGACAACCTCGAAAAACTCATGGTTACTGGAAAGATTGAAAAGATCGCGGGGTCGAAGTCTCATGCGTTGGTCTAATCAAATCCGCACCACACTCGAGACCACCGTCTACAAAGCTATCCGAGTAGCCAATGGTAGAAAATCTGGCGTAACATCATAAGGAAGGAGGTCATAAAAGGGGGAGGTCACGACCCTCAGACATGAGGAACACGACTAGAGGAGGATACCTTAATGCACTTTGCACTGTCTCAACTCGCCGTTTAAAAGGTTAATAGACGAATATGGACGTTCAGAGACGAAAATGTCCACTACAAAATAGTAATTAAGTGTGTGGATAAGAATAAGTGGAGTTATTCCTATGTCATGTCACCGGCCGACATGACGGTTTCTAAACATTTTTGGCGCGTGGTGCAGTTACAGGATTCAGGGCCTGTTTTACCGCTTACTGTTAAAGTGTCTGTTAGGCTATCCACAATTTTTTTCTGACAGATTCTCCATACAATATCTGTCAAATAAATAGACTATCTGTAAGCGATGAAACCGGCCCTTACTGTAAGTCGTCAAGGCGCTCAATGCTTGAAATAGATGAAGTAAAAGAACTAGGCGCTTTTAATGGAAGTTGTCGACGCATCACATCGACGTTACACGCACACATACGCGGATGACGTAGGCCTGCGCCCGGACCGCGCGGCGCGCCCCCACCCTACTCGATATCGGACCACCGTGTGTGCGCACATCTAAGTGTCATACTAATAATCATTAATGTAAATCATATAATAAACCGCATTGGGTCACATCATCCACTTTCATTCATCACCACCATCATCAAGGCACCTTCCAGCAGACGGCTCCAGTCTCAAGACAAGTACCAACCGAAGGACCAACGGAAGTAGTCATTTTCTGTTAATGATAGAGGTTAGAGCTAGCATACATCATTTCAAAAGTTTTTTAATATATCCAATTGATATAATCTAATTTTTTATACTAACACCTACAGTTAAATGAAATTAATATAAAGGCTTGATTTATAAGTTTATTAATTTAAAATATACATTTGATAAGACCAACGAGGTCAAAAATTATATATGTATGACGGATACCATTCCGATTCTCGCTGCCAGCAGCCGGGACACACAAAAAATCGAATCAAATCTCACTATATGACATAAGCTATAGGTTTCATGGTTGCTACTTTCATAGTAAGCTTTATATAAGAGAATAGAGATACATACAAACCCTAAAGTTTTATCAATTACTTTTGTTACACCTTGCATAATATATGTGTTACTTATTACATTAGCATACAAAAGAAGCTATTCGGTCTGGAATTTGAAACAATAATACATAGACGGATCACGAATAAATGAAGTTGTTTTATAATTTACATAAAATCCGGTTGAGAGCGAATCGCCATGTGATCCAATCCAGCGCTAGACTAATACTGGTATTATATTATCTATACTTCCGTACTTATTGGAAATGCGAAAGTGTGTTTGTGCCCTCGTAACGCCCGAACCACTTAGCCGATTTTGCTTAAAATTTGGTATGGGTATATTTTGAGCCCCGCAGAAGGAGTTAGGATACTTTTTTATTGGAAAACTGTACGATTATGTGCGATAAACGAAGAGTGTCGATAAATATTTAACGCTAATATAATACAAATTAAAATAATATCGTATGCGTTATTTGACAACGGTGGCGTTATAATCTTAACTGTCATTCAGAACTTAACAAAACTGAAATAGGGTGAATCGACTTTTTGTTGTCCTAGACAAATCTTTGAATAAAAAGTCAGTCAGTGTATTTTTCATCGATTAAAAAGAGTTTATTCGATAGCTAATGAAATATCTTAACCGATAATTTACTAAATAAATACTAAATCAAAACATTTCTATATATAAAGTCGGTGGTCCAGGGGACGAAACCATATTTTCATACAAATACTGGGACATTTTTTTGTCCCCGGGCAACTACTTGTAAACATATAAGAACTGTATTTTTTTCTTAAATTCTCTGTTATAATGTCTATGTATTAAGATAATGTGTATATGATTAGATTACAATTAGGTATTAGTAATTATTACGGTTTTAACTAGTAAAGGCAGAAATTGCTATTCCAAAAAATGTTGATTCACCCAATAACGCATGAAACATCATCGCACGATAATGTCGAATGTGTGGTGTAAGCATCAGCCCCGGATCTAGGGTAAGGAGGCAAGCTGGGGCCCTTGCCAAGGGCGGCAAGTTCAGAGGGCGGCAAGTTCAGAGGGCGGCAAATTCTTTATTAAATAAATAATATTTAGTAATAAATATTACCAAAAGAATAGCAACTGATGCATTATTTCCGAAAGGCCTTTTGTGTTTTTTTTACGCCAAGAAAATGCTGTTAAGTATCTTGCCGGGGATGGGGGTCCCGTCCGTAAGTATGTGGGTCTCGGCCTCGTGGGAAGATGGTAGTAGACGCAGCTTCTACCCACTAAAAACTCGGCGGTACTCCACGTATCGCCATAGGCGGGTCGTAGGATCGCGTGAGCCCACACCACGACATTTCCGGAAGGCCTATGTCGTAGTAAACATCTTATAGCTGAAATTACAGTGATGATAAAAGTAAAAATATAAAAAACTAGGGGCGGCATATTACAGTTTTTGCCCCGCCTAAAAATGTGAACATCCGAGGCTGGTAAGCATTAAACTATCAACTATAACTGAATTAAAACTAACGTGTGTAACAAAATGGTGGGATTACTATTTATTAACAAGTTTTTGCCTACTAATAAATAAACAGTTGTTATAAAAATTTTTATTCAATAACTTCAAAATATATCGTCGCCGTTACACTCGTCTCTGGCATTGATATTATCTGCAACAAAAATTAACTCTGTTATGACTAGGTATTACCACAGAATAAATAGATGCTGTTAAGCATTTGTGTGTTATCTAACAAAAAATCGAAGGCCTTCGCTATGTCCAAACTAACAGTCAATGCCCAACGATGAGTTAGATACGTCAAGGGGTCACCAGCTCAGCGACCCTTATGGAACTCGTACTGTTTGTCACTCAGCAATTCTTGAGCATCTAAGTATCGAAGGAATTGGCTATTGATAATGCTCTCCATTATCTTAGAGAAGAGGGAGGTAATAGCGATTGGTCTGTAGTTGGAGGGTCGCCTTTTTTGGGGATCGGGTGCACTAACGCTATCTTCCAGGATGTCAGAACTATGCCATGGGAATAAAAAAGCCGAAAAAGACACGTTAAGACCGGGGCCAACTCTGGAGCACACTTTTTCAACACAATAGGAGGGATTCCATCTGGACGATCCCACACGACTTTTTGCTGTCGAGAGAACGGAGGACAGTTCGCACTGCGCGTTGATGGAACCGGATTTCTGACGTGATGCTCTTGCATCGCGGTATGGTCGGCGATTCCTGTCCCCCATAATCTAGAAGTAAATTTTTTTTAAATCGGACCAGTACCCAGTGGCGGAACTATACCCTTTGAGGCCCGTGGTAAATTCGTTTTCATTCCACTATGTCAATCTAATACAAAAATAAGTCAAGCAATTATTGTGAAAAATAATTGCTTGCCACTTGTCTAGGCGGTCATCGCGGCCCCCTTCCGGCTAGGGACCCGTGGCATTTTGCCGGCTTGCCACCTTGTAGTTACACCACTGCCAGTACTTTTTAAGTTTATTTGTTATTGTCTTTTTAGCTCAAAATGTATGGTTTATTAATGACCCTTCTGTCAAATTTCTATACAAGCCGCGATCGTCAACAACAAAGTGACAACACAACATTTTGTTTATAATCACGTTTTGTACGGAAATGACAAATTTTTAGACAGAGGGTTAAAGTATACCGCCTTGAGCGAAAGCATAATAGCCGGTCGGTTTTCTAACCGAAAACAAAGATAAAAAAATTGTGTCAGGGGGGTTATTATGACCGTTACAAACCTGCATGGTTCCAGGCAATTCAATATACGGCCAGCAATTGCCTTGTTCTTTTTTCGTATTACAACGTCTTATTAGGATAATAACTGAATTAATACTAGTTTGGTTATCTATGAATGGATTTTAAACATGTTAGTGACATTAGGGAACGTCAAACTTTACGTATTTAGTGTCACGTGACTGCTGACTGGCTGGAACTTGGCTGGGAATAAGAGGTCATAATAACCCCCCAGGTGAAATAACAAAAACGCAACTTACAAGCTGACAGTCTCGTTCCCCAAATATTCGTCTGAAGAATGCGCTTCTGCCGCTCGGCATCAATACATATTGGTCCAGTATGTTCTCAGAATACTCTGTAAGTATAACTTTCATCTGAAAAATATTCAATTGAGATAAATATGCAGGATAGCATGAAACCTTAGGGCGCTTGCGCACCAGGTACTTTTTTACAGGGTCATTAATGTTAATATATATAATTTTTGTATGCGTGGGTTTGTCACTGAACTCCTCCTAAACGGCCGGACCGATTTTGATGAATTCTTCTGTATGTATTCAAGGGGATATGAGAATAGTTTAGATTCACAAACCAAGACCGACAGGACAACGTCTGTCGGGTCAGCTAGTATTAATACAAATTAAAACTGAATGCTCAGAAAATGAAAGGAAGCACCTTCTTTTATTGTATACATTATCCCCGCGGTTGTATATCCCCGCGATAATACAGCGAGGTACGCCGCCACCTTGCCCGTCGACAAAATGTTGCCGATAGATGTGTCGGCGGTGTCGGCGGCTTAGGTGTGTATTGGGCCTTAACGTCTCTATAGATATATACAACCGCACATCAGCGTGTTGTCGTGTGTCCTCTGTGACAGAGAATCTATCCACCGATGTTTTGATGAAGCAGTTCGCAGCGTCGGTGAACAAGAGGGTGATACAACTAAGGTGGAGTGGCGGTCAAAAAACCCTAAAACCTACGCAATAAATTGACGCTCCTCATTTGTCAGATCATAAAAACTTCGTACCACTCCTTAGGCCGTTTGTCCATCGCACGCCGTCACCGTCAACGAGATAGTTTCGGCCCGACAAAATGCCACTGTATGACATAGACGTTAGGTTTTATTTTTCTCTACGCCACTACATAGCACCGGCGACATGGGTTCTAGACCGATGTCGGCAGAAAATGAAAGCTATGGCCTAGATCATAAAGTGGCATTTTATCGGTCCGAAATAATCTCTTTGACGGCGACGGCGTGCGGTGGACAGACGGCCTTCGAGTTAAAAAAAATACGGATGCTCGTTGCCTTGAAAGAGCCATGCTTCGACACGAATGGGCCGGCACGGCCTCACAGAAAACATGCGTGGAACGGCGTTGTGTTGTGTTTCGTTCAGTGAGTGTGTTTACCGGTGGTCCAACTTCCCTAATTCCCCCTATCCCTATTCTCTATTAAAGGCCGGCAACGCACTCGCGATTCTTCAGATGTCGCGAGTGTCCAAGGGCAGTTGGTTTTCATCAGGTAACCCGTCTGTTCGCTTATAAAATATTTCACTTCACGAGCGTCATCTTCGACAGAAGTACTAACATAAACTTACAATACTTCCATCCTGTTTCACTATTTCCTTCTCCTGTCCCAGCACGAAGTCATGCTGGAAGGTCCGACAGTCTGTCTCCAGGTACACATGTATGCGGTCTAC
>JAOTAV010000216.1:0-10716 GCA_026546445.1 Cyclargus thomasi | reverse complement strand
AGAACAAAAATGGCAAAAAACAATCCCTAATAATAATGTTAGGGGGGGGGGGGGGGTTATTTAAAAAAAAAAATTATAACGTTAGGTATGTTCATGTTTTTTAAAATGCTACTGATACAACGCGTGTTCCATTACACATTCAGCTGAGGCGAATTCTTAATTAAGGAGAATGTGTTATTTAAAATGCATGTCAAACAAGCGACACACAATAAAGATTATTAAATTTTATTAAGAAGGGGAAACTTCATTATAACTCCCCCGCATGACGATCAGCTCAGACACGCGATTTTTTATTTATTTCGAGAAATTTGTGTGTTAATTAAGAAACCAAAGTAAAATATTGAACAACATCCCCTTCATTTTTTGGAAGTCTTTAAGAATACGTAATAAAGAGTAAAAATGTTTATTTTTAATACTTCAAGATTCCGGTACCTTCCCTGCATACCTGGCATTATTAGAATCATACAGTTGTTATGGACTTTACAATGATAATAATATATAACACTACTTAATGCAACACTGCCCTTTATTATTTTATTCGTTTTATAAATTTTATGTAATCTTAAATTTTTCACATATTGTAATTTTATGTGATCTGAAATTCTTCACATATTGTAGAGGATCGTTTTCTTATTTAAAATCTGTATCAATTTCTTCATACCATACTAAACCAGTTTCAGCGCAACTCTTGAAGCAAACTAAAATTATCCTAAGACGGTTCCTACTAAACTGGCCTATACAAAGTGTAACATAAGTGATAAAACTTTAGGGATCGTATGTGATACAGAGGTAACTGTGAAATTAGCAGCGCTGAAAGCGAAAAAGTTTTTTTGCGACTTGTATAGGGAAACTCGTATCGCTGGTGCACTTAGTCATACAAATAACGAAAATTTTTAGTATTACGGAAGTATGGATGAGCGACATTTCTGTCGCCGAGCTGCGTGAGCCAGTCGCAGCCCCGAACTCATTTGATCACGTAACAGAGGCGTCATAAACAAACAATAAAGGGGATAAATTAATAATCCACCACCAACTTTTGCAATATCCCCCGGCGTATACATTCATATCTCGGTGGCGTGATCACGACTCCATATTAAACTTTTATGTGTGCATTAGTGATTTGAAAAAAAACACTTCATGTCTTCCGATACGATATCCCAGGTTAGCGTCGATTTGTCGTGAAAGCTTGTGGACATTGCCGAATTAAAGAGATTTTTCTTGAGGGTTTCTAGACCTCCACAATCATAAGGGACAGTCGAATTGACCAGATTTTTTGTGCAATCTCGGGTAAGTGTTGTCATTTGATGATTCGTTTGACCGTTTAATCTGGAATGAAAACTTCTGAGCAGAATAAGAGCGAAGTACAGCTCAGCTAAAAGGCTGACTCATGCAAGACCTATAACTTGGTCTATGATATGTAAAATATTCCATCTTCTTAAACAATTGATTAATATTTAAAGCATTAGCAGATATAAGGTCGACGATCTGGAAGAATAAATGAATTGGTTTCAAACATACTGGTGATGTTTTTATGATATTTTTATAGGGCAAACGAGCAGACGGGATACCTGGTGAAAAGCAACTGCCGTCGCCCATGGACACTCGCAACATTCTAAGAGTCGCAAGTGCGTTGCCGGCCGTTAATGAGGGAATAGGAATAAGAAGGTTAGGGAAATTGGGCCGCCGGTAAACTCACTCACTGAACGAAACACAGCACAACACCATTTCACACCAGTTTCCTGTAAGGCCGTCATATCACTCCGGTCGAGCCGGCTGGCCCATTCGTACCGAAGCATGGCTCTCCCACGTCAATATAGCAAAGGTGTTAGCCTCAATCTAAACACAATCTAATCTTTTCGTTTTTTTTAGAATCGCCAAACAGTGCAGGCAAAAGTGTTTACTGGTCCATACTGACTGGACAAAACGTACTGAATATTACAGGATCTTCGTGCAGGAAGCGCGTGTTTACTCGCTTGTATATATGCTAATATGCTAGTTGAACTCTAGTTAAAAGTATTGACCCGTTCATTGCCTACCTAGAAGCTAAAACCGAACTTAATATAGAGGAAGAGGCGATTGCAGGCTGCTTTGTAAAGCATATAACTAGTTTACCATTATGTTTTGGTTTTATTTCCAAATTAAAATGCGGCTAAGCTAGATGAATCCCGCAACTCCGTTCGTAAAATACTGCTAAACCAAATGAAGCCAGCAACTTCGTTTGCGAAATACTACCAAAGTAGATGAAGCCAGCAACTCCGTTATCGAAATACTGCCAAAGTAGATGAAACGAGCAACTTCGTTTGCGAAATACTGCCAAATTAGATGAAGCCAGCGACTCTGTTCACAAAATACTGCTATACCAACCGAATCCTGCTACTCTGTTCGCTAAATAACTCTATAGTAAATAAACCAGCAACTTGCTAACTGTCCATAACCTTTCGCCAAATCATATATTGCGCTGCAACAATATTTTTACCTCGACCTGTTCCATGGCGTTTCCCGTCATAATAAGTTCGACCATTTATGTATTAACTAGAGGTCGCCCTATGGTTGAAATTCAACCATAAGGCGACCAAATTAAATATTAAAAATAATAAGTTTTATAGGAGCTATAAAACCATAATATACCACAGACTTTAATTCGGCTTAAAGATCTCGTTACCAGGCCTACTAAAATATTTATTTAAAAAATCACAGACTTCAACCATGAACAAAAGAGTTTACGTGTATGATTATTGTGTCATGTCAAAATATTGTAGTGTGTGTAAATATGCAAGAATATGCTTAAGATTCTAAAATAATATTGGTATTCCACTTTACTTCCATATCGACTATAACTGGGCGAAATTTCATGCTTATACATCTACGCGTCTTTCGTAAAAAGGGGTACAAAATCCGCTCGCGAATTAATAACTATAAGTACCAAATAGACAGACAAATTCGCCACAAAATTAGTTAAGATTGAAGACATTAATCTCAGCATACAAGTGCTAACTATTACCACAACCAGCATTGTGTTCTATTACTCGTGCAAGTATAAATGCTTTTCATTACATCGGGCGGAGAAGCGCAACAGTATGTAATTAAATGAATCCTCAGACAAGTTAGTGCTCGAGTTGCTGCTAACAATGTAAGTAGCTTCCCTCATCTAGTTAACAAAGAGCACGATACTATCGGATATTGTATAAAGTTTAGGTGTCGTTGTTTTAATAATTGTAGGGGAGCCCAAGAGGGGATTTTGGATATACTCGAGCGCGTCAGATTAAGCTACAGTAGGCTATCCACATGTGTCTAATTATCATAGAAAAAAATCAGATTTCTTAGTTATGTGAGTTTTATTAATGTTGAACATGAATTTCCACCAAGAACCAGAACAATACAATCGATTACGTATAACAAGTATTTACTTAATAAATACTTAAAGAGATAACAAAATGTCTTATTCTTGACGAATGTCCTTTGCACACACGAATAGGTAACAATATAATTATAGTGTACATTGTTCTGACTTTCGATTCTAAGAAACTAAACTTTCTTCCCTCTTGTACAGAAAAATTCCGATTTCAGACCAGACTCTACAAGTCCGACTAACGATCTAAAGCACCTTTACACTTTTGTTTATTAACTTAAACTACAAAGTAAAGTTCGGCGTAAAAAATATCCACCATTAATTTTATTAAGAATGGCCGCGCCAACATAAACATTATGGTTCATAATTTTGCCGTGAAACAGCAAAGAAACTTCGAGAAAATCATAAATTGCGTTAATATTTTCCAGTTATAAAGTTGAACGCGAAAATTTTCGCTCTTAATGTAAATTAGAACTACGGCATCAGTTATTCTCGAGTGGCTTTCGTGAAAATCGGAAACTGCTGGCCTTTTCGTCTTATTCAATAATACTGCATAAGTATAATGGGGGAGATTGAAAGAGAGCCAGTTGAGGGACCTACGTCGTTTAGCCGGAATATGTTAATTCCGTGTAAGCCGTGATATGTCGGCTGGGTTTGACATAACCCGACCAAATTACTTAGATCCACGATCTGTATCTGTTCCAACTTCCCCGATTGTACATTTTTATGTTCTTAATAATGTAATTTGAGAGCTGCAAGCCAAAAGCATAAAGTACACGTTATAGTAATATTTTATGATTTATGGTTGTAAATTCTTTTTTTTAATGTTTATACCTTTTAACCACTTCCCGATAAGTGTTGGCTTATTTGACAATTGCTCCATATTTTACCTGTCACAAGTTTTAGAAAGCTTAGACGGCACTTATCAGAAAGGTATAGAAATTACGATTTGAAGAAAAACTGCATATGGGCGTGGGAACACGCCCACATTTTATAGTTAGAAGAAAAAGGTTACTATCATTTTAGACACCCAGGATCAGAAAAATTATTTAAATAAAAAATGTGGATTTAATTTAGAGTTATTTATCAAAACCACATTTTCAAATATATAAGGGACAAAATGAATATTTAATTGAATTTTAATGTTAGTTATCCGCTACTTCCACTCACGCTTTCATTAACAGATAGCAAAGACTAATAATTTATAGGCAAATGCCTTCTCTGCCTGTTATCACATAAATTTGTGACGACCTAAAGGGTAACCCTTACGGGCTAACCTCCAGGAAGTCGGAGAGCTACCAAAGTTAATTAATATCAATTACTCAGCCCCGACGAACCAAACTTAAACGAAACACTAGTTTAAATTAAACTATATATAACTGTACTTAATTACACGTTAATTACTTTTACTTTAATAAACACAGTCAGTCATGATCATTTCCTAATAATCCATACTTTCATAATAATATGTATGACTGTCTTTTTGTTGCCTCTTCACGCTAAACCAATTTTGATGAAATTTGGCATGACAAAATTATATCTACACGTTTTCTTTATGTTAACCGGTTTACCTCTTCATCTCTCCTAGCCTTAACATGACACACATCTTAGGCGTACTGTACGCCTAAGATACGCCTCGCGAGATATCTCTCTCTCTCTCGAGCGTAGTCAAATTGTCGATATTTATTATGAGTATGTCATATTAGGGCTAGTAGAGATAAAGAGATAAAGCGGTTAACATCGAGAAAACGTGTAGACACCATTTTGTCGTGGCTTTGTTTTAGCCCGGCAGGACTGTATTGGATAAAATATTAAAAACATAATATGCGTGTTTTAGGTGACTTGAGAATGGTTTAGATCCACAAACCTCGACCGGCCGGACGTCTCTCGGGTCCGCTAGAAGATTTATAAATCTGTATAAAGATTTTCCTGAAAAAAAATTATCATAACAAATCCTAACCCTCTATTTTACTAATAGAAGTTTAATGTAAGAAAATGTTTTGCGAAACCATATCAGCGTGTTCGAGGAATTTGTTTTATACAAAACACATAAAACTACCGCTCTAATGGAAATGTTCCTGATGCTCATGAATTATGTGGTGACCCTTTTTTCTTCCATCTTCTATCACGTAGAGTAAGAACCATGAAAGATTACCATTATTATACATTTGCCCCATATGTCTGGTTTACACGTATTAAGTAGATAAGCAGGTAAAAAAAATTTTACTTAATTTTAAGTCATTTAACTTGCAACTTGCTATTAAAATTTGTGTTTACATGCAATTATTAACTTAAAATTAATTTAAAATTTACTTACCTACTCATCTACTTACGCGTGTGAACCAGACAATACTTTCGGTAGTGGGAATTAACCACTGTACCGCGATTGTCAGTTCTGTGTTATCACTGTGTTGCTGAGAATCACCTTTGGGAAATGTAAATTTTTTCAACAGAGCATAAAGATGTAACACCCTATATGTCCCAGGCTCACTTAATTGACTTGTTTTTTTAAACAAAAATATTCCCATAGCAATATTGGATTATGTAGCAAATTGTTACAAAAGTAAGTGATATAACTTAAGGGACAACACTTGCCATAATATTTGACATATTTGCCCGTACAAATCACAAAATTTTTTTTTTGCTTACAGCGCTGCTACTTTCACAGCGAACTCTATATCAGGGGCACGTACGATCCTTAAAGTTTTATCACTTTTGTTACACAAGTAAAAGAATATTCAGAATCGTTTCGGTGGGTTCAGAGATTACCCGCCAGACTTTGACTGTGTCTCGTTCAGTGAGTGAGTTTACCGGTGGCCCAACTTCCCTAATCCCCTATTGCTATTTCCGGCCTGTATATAAAGGCCGGCAACGCACTTGCGACTCTTCGAATGTCAGGAGTGTCTATGGGCGACGTCAGTTGCTTTCCATCAGGTAACCCATCTGCTCCCTTGCCCCGTAAATATCATTAAAAATATATACTTACGTTACCGCTCCCGACCAGTATCACTATATATCAGCTGAAGGGAGAAAAATCGTTAAAGTTTGTTATCGCATCGCAGTTACAAGTTAAGTTATTGGTTGCCGGAATAGTTTCTCCGCGCTAAACTATTGATCTTTGAAAACTGTTGCCGAGTGGCAACTCTTCCAGACATGTTTTACTTCAAATTAGCCAACTTATTGGGGTTGCGCACACTCCCGCAGCGGCAGTGGCGTAGCGTGGGGGGCAGCGGAGTCGGCCTTTTTAGGGGGCGGCAACATTTCACTGAAAATATTAATAAAATTTCATATACGTACTATAAATTCGGAGCGATTAAAAAAATCACGAAATATTTCATTAAACTAGAAATTCCGTAGCTACGTGCGTAATTGCAAAATAATAATGACGATTTTTGCCGAAAATTTCTTTAAAAATTTGATCGTGTCCGCAGTGCAATTGTTAATTCGCGCGATTATTTTTCCTCAACTTAGCTGTAATGTGGTACATTGGATTAGGTATATGAGTGTGTGAGAGGATTGGCTGAAAAAAATTATATGAAAAAGGCTTATTAAGGGGGCGGCAAAACTTTCCTAGGGGACGGCAAAGTTGTCCTCCGCCCCGCGCGGCCGATACCCACGCTACGCCACTGCGCGGCTGTGGAATATTCTCCGCGAACTTTGTGCTTTGTCATCGTTTCTAAGTTTTCTCTGGTTTCGCACTGTCATTCTTTTCATGAAATCGAATATGAAAAGTATTAAAGTTTACTGTGATGTAAATCCTCGTGTCATGTATCGAGTTTTACATAACAGTTTGAGATACCAGCACGCAGCGTGATCCAACGGGAACCGAACATTCTTGCGATAAAACTTTTTCCGCACTTAATGTTTGTGCTTGTCAAATAAGATTTATTAGTTTCGAGACTAATGTTTCGCATGGAAACTTCTTCTATTTGTCATCCATAATAATATTATAAATGGAAAAGTGAGTTTTTATGTAATCCGTTAACGCCTTAACGAAGAAACCTCTCGACGTTATTTTAGTTTAGCAGAAGGTTGGAGAGTAACATGGGCTGCTTTTGGTTTTGGAAACAAAGAATGTTCTCAAAATTTTCGTATTTTTAAGTGACTCTCAAATTTCGCGGACAACAGCTAGTAGGCACATACTTTAGAATATACTTTTTGAGACTTGTCTGAGGTCTAGGAAGTTATATAATACTAGGTGACCCGGCAAACGCTGTTTTGCCATATAAATGATTTCCCCTAACATTTAGGGGGATAAAAAATAGATGTTGGCCGATTATAAAATCGGTCAAGCCGTTTCGGAGGAGTATGGCAACGAAAACTGTGACACGAGAATTTTATATATTAGATTAAGTATTAACTTAATCTAATATATAAAATTTGGTGATGCCGGCAACTCTGTTGCGCAAAAATTCGTTTATCCTACGGGAACCGTACATTTTTTCCGGGATAAAAATTCACATATGTCCTTACCCGGAACTCAAACTATGCCCATAGCAAATTAAAAAGAACGTGAAGAGGTAACAGACATACAGACACACTTTCGCATTTATCATACTAATATTACATTTGCGAAAGTTTGTGAGCTTGTGACTATGTGAGATTGTTTGTTTTTGAGATTTGTGAGATGATTGTCACCTTTTCACGTTTAAATGGCTGGGCCGATTTTGATTTTAATTTGCCATAGAGCTAGCTGGTATTCTGGATTAAAACATAAGCTACTTTTTACGCAGGTAACACCGCGGAGCACAGCTAGAAATATTATATATTGTAATTCAAATGACGATGGAAATTGGAAATTAGACATTGAATTTTTTGGATCTGACAACACACATGGAGTACGGCCTACCTAATAATAAATTTAATAGTTTTAGGAAACCAACCTACAGTGATAACATTTTCCATGCAAACTCTTGCCATCCACATCAGCATAGGCATGCCCGATTTCCATGCTTTTATAAACCGTTTGCTAAAGGTTCCCCTAAATCCAAATGATTTTAAAATTGAGCTAAGAACAATAAAAATAATGACTGAAAATTTTGCACATCAAGGTAAATTCAGAGTGAAATGACGATACAAAGATGAATGATACCTACGCGTTTACATTTTTGTTATATTTAGCGTTACTATATAAAAAAATACTATTTAACTTTAATAAGATTACCTTATCTAGTAAATGAACTTTTCCTATAATAAACATTAAAATGTTGGATAATATAATTAAATTTTAGGTATTTTTATTTTTTACCTAATAACTAAATAATATCTACGTATTATAATTATTACTTGTATTTAATATGAAGTTCGAGTGTAGGCATAAAACTGTGTCACTTCAGGGGTTCTAGTCTAATAAGAATCACTGCCAATTTTAAAAATGGAAATTCAGCTACTGTGATTGGTTCGATGTTTAAAATATCCTTTTTATTAATATACCTCAATGACCCTAAGTTTTTTTATACTATTTCTAAAAAAAATTAAATATACCAAACATTACACCAGAAAGCCGAGTGCATTTTTTTTTTTGACATTCGATCGTGAACGCGTTTCGCGTTTACACGGGATTTTATATGGGATTTGTACAGCGCCACCTAGCGATGCTTACGGTCACATGTACAGATCCCATATAAAATCTTAGTAAACGAAAACGCGTTCACTGTCGAATGTCAAAAAAAAAAAGTCGCACTCGCCACTCTGTGGATGATTTCATCGAAACCGGTCGTGTAAATCAAAATTATAGTGTAATCTATTCTAATATTATACAGAGAAAACCTTTGTATGTTTGTTTTGAATAGGCTCAAAAACTATTAGTCCGATTTCAAAATTTGTTTCACTTAGAGGGATTCTTCCGAATCCGTAAAGGCTATATTTTATCCTGGAAAACAGATTGGATTTTTTACAAGTATTAACATGGCAACGTCACCGTGCGGAGGATTAGAGAGGTCAACAATATCATGACCTCGATGTTAATTTAGTATTATCAGTAATTGCTCGGGGTGTGCTCAGCTGACCTTAGATGACCTCGCCATTGGACCGTGAGTCTCTGTTTATTTGTCCATATGTATGTATATTTGTTACTGTAATATATATAAGGTGCGTCAAGTTAAATAAGGACTATGTTCTGTATCTTACTGCAAATAAAAAAAAATGCTTAGTCCTATAATTAATGATTTAAAAGTGCAATTATTATTTTGCAAAATAATAATGATAATAATTTTTGTTTTCCAAATCAATACGTATAGTAAATATTAATCTTGTGTAAAATACTCTGTCTTGTGCCGCGGCAGTATTTTTCACCTTATTTTTGGCGTTTAGACTTTTTCGCGCCAATCTCAGGAAGTACTATCTGAAATACGAAAATTCATTTTCTGCTAATTAGTCGATTTATCGAGAAAGGTTATTGTTTTAATATAACCATTATTGTCTGTCTCAGTTAGGAAAAGTGAGAATTTAATCAGCTAGATTCGGTCGTGCTGTCGAGCGTGTTTTAAGTTAAGAGGAATAGAGGCGACAACGGCCTTGATCATATATATGGAGTTTCGAAAATCTCCCTCTGCTAAAAATAATTAATAAACACAAGAAATAATTCTCCCTCAGGAACTGTTATATTATATTGTATAGAAAATTGTTCATCTTAACCGATTATTTTCGTAGTTATTCCAGATTTTTTTACAAAAAAATCGATGTCCGCGGTACATTTTTTATCTCATTAACTATAGGCTTAAGAATAATCCTCGCTAGTAATGAAAGAAGGAAGACCATTCTATAACATACATTTTTGGATTATGCGTTTAACGTTTTTACATATTTATAAGTGGTTGAACTTACCCCGCTGGTCCTTGTATATGCCTTAAGCTGAATTTGAAATGCATTTTTATCGCTCAACGCAGCGATTCTGTTGGACATTAAATGCTCATTTCTTAAAAACGTAGCTAAACTTAACTCTTATTGTATGGAAACACCCCTCTACATAAATCTCTCTTTACATAATCATGTAGGGACCTTTATTATGTCATTTCCAATGAGAGCTGATTCAAACCGTAACTCAAAATAAACACCTCCTACATTTTGTACCGACGCGGAATTATACTTGGATGACAGACGTGGGTGTTAAAAGCCCTTTATAAAATAGCGACGTTCTGTTCTAATTTTGATCACGGGTAAAAATATTCTCAAGTTCAGATATACTACGAAAACATTTCGAGGAAATAAAACCGGTAGGCACCGTAGACACGAATTTCAAACTTCAAGCTCTATTTGCAATCAAGTAAATATTACATCAATTTACATTGAATTATTATTTTTTAACAAAAAATTAAAACCGACTTCCAAGGGAAAAAAACTAAAATAGTACAAAAGAAACTAAAAAG
>JAOTAV010000215.1:0-10717 GCA_026546445.1 Cyclargus thomasi | reverse complement strand
AAAAAAAAAAAATAAAAAAAAAAATATATCCACAGCCGAACATAATAACCTCCTCGTTTTTGGAAGTCGGTTAAAAAAGCATTTGTTAGTGCTAGCGCGCACCGGCGACTTTCGTCGCCGTCACTTCTTGCTTTTGGTTTACCTACCAATTAAATATCTCGTGTTTATGGGCGCACACCATCATATAAGTTGAGACAAGTAAATTTGTAGACATTGAAATGATTTAACTTACGGGAGAATTTTATTGTATTTTTGTTATGGAATGTCCTTTCGCGGGACTCAAAGTATTTGTACTATATTTGCTTTAAAATCGATTCAGTAGTTTTGGCGTGAATGCCTAATGATTAGGACATCGGTACCCGGGTTTTTACTAATACAAACCCGGGTACCCGGGTTTTTCGAGTTTATGTTTTAAATTAAAAAAAGAGCACTATAAAATGTTTTTATCGTTTCTCTGCAACTCCAGTACTTAGTAAGTGTAAAAGATTTAAAAAATACAGAAAAAATGGCTTAAACAAAACAGTTTCTTTAATCACATTTTTTATCGTCTTTGCTCAAAATAATATCAGTCTTTAATACTCATTTCAATATCAATTAGATACAAACAAAGAAACAATTAAAAAACAAAATAAACAACACCTTTAAACGCAATTTAAAATATTTTTGAAATAAAAAAAATGCGAAAGTTTAAACTGTCAAAAAAAGAAACTTAAACTCTTATTAACGATTTTTTTTAAAAGAAAAAGTTTTTTAAAAAGTATCGTAAAAGAAAAAAAACGAATAGCTCGAAAAACTTGGTTTCCGTTTCTCAAACCCGGGCTTTTTAGGGGATCGCCCGGGTTTTATAATTTCGGGTAAAACCGGTCTCGATGCCCTACCAGTGATAATAATATTGCGAAAAGTGATGCATTATAATAGTAGAGCTGATAATATACAATCTCCAAATCATGTTATGCTTTAAATCAAAAACGATTAACTTTTCCTCCGATTTAATAGATAAGCTTATCAGCTTACAAAGTTACAACATTATTATTTAAAGAAATTTTATTAAAAATAATAATACGGGTGATGATTACAGCTGATATGCCGTAACCACGAGGCTATTGCTGTAAGCCTAAAAATTGTCTCAAATACTCATAGATATACTTTCATTTTATTTTATCTTTTTATTTCGACGATTATTTCTCCATTCCTATTTAACGACTTCAAAGGAATAAATATATTTTCCTCATATTTCTTTAATGTAAAAGATGGACCCGTGCGAGTTTCTTACGCCGGTTCTTCTCGTCGGGTTAGTTCCCGAATCTTCAGGCACTGTAGTCTCGACGTTCAGAAAGTTTATGTTGAATAAAAAGATTATGATTTTGATTTGATATTTTAAACATACATAGGTTTGCAAAATATATAACCTAAAATTATTTTAGTACGTACGACTTACGACTCACGAACACCTTACTTCCAAAGATTATTGTTAGGGTTCATAGTCCCTTTTAAATTATTAGCAATATGTTATTAAAAGTACATCAGACATAATAAGTGGAAGATCGATGATCTGTGGGTCGTCTAGTACATAACTAGTACAACCGTACTCCAACTTGGAACAATACGCCCATTTCACAGACTTGTAATTTGATAAAGCTATTATTATTATGAGTTGTGTGCTCGTTAATATTGTTTGTTGAGTTTCTTTAACTATTATTTAGAATTAAGTAATGCTGACTGTTTTTCGGAGGGGTTTAAATCCCTACTTTTTTAAACTTTCTACTTTTTAAACATTGTATATAAATTTAAAACTTTTTTATACATTTAAACAATAAAGAAGAATTATTTAGTTTTACCTTAGGTTTCCTAGATTATAGCGTATTGTATGAAAAAAAAAACGTTTAACTTAACCGGTTAGTTTTGTAGCTTATAATGTTTTTTAAAAAAAATCGATGTCCACTATACATTTTTTTCTAATTAACTTTAAGCTAAGCAAAAAGTCTTCGCTAGTAATGAAAGACTGAAGATGATTCTATAACATATATTTTATGGCTAATGTGGTTAACGTCTAGCCCATGTGCCTTAATTAATATTCTGAATACTTCATATTATATGATGGTACCTGTGTGCGTGTTTGTCACTAAACTCCTCCTAAACGACTCGAACGATTTTGGTAAAAATTTTTGTGTGTGTTCAAGGGAACTCAAGAATAGATTTTTTATATTTCCAAATCGAGACAACGTCTGTAGGGTTCGCTATTAATATATAATATTATGCGCCATCTTTCCCCTGGCCATAATTAGAAGCTGCATTAGAATATTGGATGCAGTCGTGTTTGCACGTCCCATATTCGGCTAATAACTTTAACGCAAACATCAATATATTCGATGTTGCAACACGTTAATTAACAAAATATTAATATAAAAGTTGTAGCTCTCGATAAAACAACACCAACAACACCGAACATGCGCCTATCGGAGATTAATTAGATATCATGTTATCGCAAATAATTATACACGAGGAATTTTAAGCCGGTATATTTAACGTTTAATCAAATTTCATTCTACACATAATTACGTACTAAGCATAGATCGAGCAGCATCAAATTTGACGTGTAAACCAAGCTCGCCGAGCCTCTTAGCTACCTATTGTGTGTTTAATGCAAGCAACATTAGTGCTTATAGTGCACGTAGCTAGCAACGATTATTCCTCCAAGCTGATTCAATGTGATACCATCCATAAGGCTCGATTTACATTTAATTAAGTACAGTAGCGAGTAAACAAAACGGTCAGCTAAAATTAAGTAGTAAGTATTAAGTGACGTTCAAACGTAGGCGAGTTAAGTAATCATAAATTGCTGGTTCGATAACAAGATAAGTCTCCATAAATTGCTCAATTACTGCCCTTCAAATTAATTAAATCTAAAATTTTACTCAACTAAATCCCTATTGTATAAAATTTTTGATAAATTAAATATCATAATGATTTGTACTAAACTCAGACGTCTACACGCTGGTGAGTTCAATTTGCGGGGTGCGGGAGACGCGAGAGGGGTAGCACTTCGCACTTAACCCGCCATGTTTGAACCTGCACCCTCTTGAGTGCGAGCCAAAGGTCTTACCCACTAGACTACGGACGCTCCTAGTGAGTAAGACGTTCCTATACTAATATTTAGACGTCTGTCTGTCTTTCTGTCTGTATCTCAAGAACGGTTATAGCTAAAGAGTTGAAAGTTTAAATAGAATAAGATGCTATAAAATATATCGGCAAGATCTTTAAGAACAGGTACACTTAATAGCCGCTAAGGAGACACTAAGCGGTAGATGGTTGGTGGAAACAAGTAACATAGACACTCTAGCTTAAAGCGTAGAAGGTTTCCTGTTTCAACATTATTGAATTTATATAAAGAGCATAATAAAAGATTCACATCCAACGTATATGAGGGTAAAGTAATAAATTTTCACAAATCTCTCCAAATCCCGAAATAGATTTCACAAGAGGAACGGAGCGTGTTTGAAGCATATTTCGCAAATGTTGCCATTTTATAAATATCGCGTGTATTATTGCTTCTCGAGAGTTACACGAAAATTTTTTAGTAGAAATCATTTCGTTGTGAGAAATAACGGAATTTCGCTTTCGAAATCTGCTGCTGATTGACAAGTTAATTTTTTTAGAGTTCCGTTTAAGTACTTAAAGGGTAAAAACGGGACCCTGTTACTAAGACGATGTCTGTCTGTCTTTCCGTTTATCTGTCTGTCTATTCGTCTATCCGTGTCTGTCCGTCTGTCTCTGAAGCAAACACTGCCGTACCACCTTTACAGGAACCATTTCGCCGTATTTTCAGCCCTATATTTGAGAACCTTTGGATAACAGCAAAAATCTGAAATTTTCGCCATCTAATAAGCTTACACATACTTAAAATCCGAAATTTTAAGTCTGTAGGTGACTTAGTTTTGAAGTTAAGCGATAGCAAAGTTTCGCATTTTCGATACTCACTCACTCATGATCATCAAAATAGAACCTCCACTTCCCATAAACTCAGAGATCTGTGATTCGTGTACGGGTACGGGTCATTAAAGTGAATATATGAAGGGAAAATTATAAAAACTAGGATGATAAAAAAATCAATTTTAATTTGGCAAAAACTTATATACCTAGATGATGTTATGATGTAAGCCTCCTTAAATATTTAATTTATTTTGCTTTTATTTTTTGTGGTCATAGTAGAAACGGAAATATACAATTTGTAAAAATTTGAACTCTCTGGCTATTGCCTTTCTTCAGATAGAGCCTGAAACAGACGATAACCCTACGGAATAATGGTACGGAAGATTAAAAGAGACAAAAAAACTGTGATAAATAAAAAAGAACCTTCTTGCGCGAGCCGATTTTTAGTTTGATACAAAAAACTGAGTAAAATAATTTTATGAAATTAGGGGGTATTTTCCCAGTCAAGGCGGTTTATTCGTATCATGGCTCTCCCATGGCGCTATTTTTGTTACATTATCTATTTCACCACTTTCTGATGAACCATTTAATTAAATAAACATAAATCGTGTAGCTACACCCTAATTAATGTGTATCATAATAGGTAAAATAAAAATTAAAAAACTAAAATAAATACTAACAATATACAGACTTAAAAAATAAAGTCATAAAAAGAAAAAAATTGTGATGTGTATCGCACATGATATCCTAAATTGGTTTTCTCCATACTTCACGTGTCAGATAAGTTGTGAATAGCGACAGTTATTATCACGAAGAGGTGAAACAGGTCCTGATTATTAGAATTTTATTAATAGCGAAACATGTTGAACATTTCCGTACTATTTTGTGCAAAGTGTAGCTTGTTAAAATGTCATGAAATTGTCACATTTCCCCGCACAATGAAAGCTAATAAAAAGCGCGTGGCGTCGTGATGGAGCGGTCAAAGCACTTTTATCACTTTGTCCACTCTGTCACGCTTCACGTGAACTTCACAAAAATGTACAGATTATTTTACAAAGCATTTCGTTCAAATAAAAATCTGTTTTGCGCTATTTTATTGGCGGTTTCGGTATTTTGTTCTAAATTTTTGGCACTTTGGCACAAATTCGGAGGAGTGGTTTTTTTAGTGTAGGAAGGTATTTTAATTTCTTTTTTTATATTAACGCCTATGTGGTCAGTGGTTTAGGGTATGGTTCTTAACTCGAAGGACGTGAGTTCGAGTAAACACATTGGATGGAATTTATTTCCAAGTTCGGTTAGGAGAATGCAAGGAGTGTAAAAACTTGGTTCTGCGCCTGATCCCACTATATGAAAGGAACAGAAACTGCTCGTGCCCAAGAAGGACACTATAAAATTACAATTATCAAAACCGGAGTGGAAGTTATTATCGTCTGCCTAAACTTTCCCATTTCGGACGTAAACTTTCAAGATGGCAACCCTAATTAAATGATATTAGGATAAAAACAGGGTACAATCACAAACAACTTGGACCCACCGCAGGACTTAAGTCGCTTAACTTGGTTAATTTGTCTAACCTACGTCGCTTATCTTCGAGATTAGGGACATGTCGACTCTACGTAAAACTTGAGTTGGGTAAGTTTTAATGTTTATGGTGCTTCCGTTAGTTTACACGTCTTGTAAAGTTTTGGACGACACGCAGTGTATAAGTATGTTTTAACCGCGGCTTCGTTCGCTTTAACTCATTGTTTTTCTTGTGATGTTTCGGGGGAAAGAAATTTAGTTACCTGATGGAAATTCCTTACATCCGAAGAGTCGCAAGTGCGTAACCGGCATTTTTATGAGAGAATAGGGAATAGGAATAGATGTCTGTTTTATCCTCTTGAGGGCAGAATTTCCACTAGTTTACACATCTTGTAAAGAAGTTTTGTAAGAGACAGGCAGTGTATAAAATAAGGTTTTGCCCTCGGCTTCGATACAAGTATTTTTCATACAAACATTCACCCGATCAGAGGTTGAGTTTATTAAAATTCTTACTGAGTCATGACGTCTAGCTGTATGCCGAATTTTAACCCAGTGGTTTAGGCTGTGAGTTGATATATCTCTATCAGTCCCTTGAGTTTTATAGATTCAAGATTTATTTGCAAAACCAAGTAAGTATACAATACAGACTTAGTACCTTGAACAGGCGTTTGCTCAAAAATTAAGACAGTTATTATAACTTACACATCTACTACACTTTTAATATTTTGCATGTTATGTATATTTAAATATATATTTTATACATTCTTAATACATTGTTTCGTACATAGCTATACCAATATATTTTATGAAATTTGGTTTCCTTCACATGTTAGCTACATCATTTTCTTTGGGGAAAAGTTCTTTCAGAGAGTAAAAACATTTTTTTATTTATTTTAGTTTCATTTTTTATTTCTTCGGGTAGACGGCCTACGAACATATTTTGACTGCCATGTAATATGGGATTTCATTGAGCATTTTTATTCTAGAATATTTTAGATGTAATCAGTGGCGTAACTACAAGGTGGCAAGTCGGCAAAATGCAACGGGACCCCAAGGAGCCCCCGATCAGCCCCCATAGACAAGTGGCAAGTGATTATTTTTTACCATAATCGCTTGACGTGATTTGTATGGGATTGACATTGTGGAACGAAAACGAATTTGCCACGGGCCTCGAACGGTATAGTTACGCCACTGAATATAAGCAACACTTTAAACCTGTGCTGCAGGTAACATATACGATAATAAATCACATATCACTATATTTAAAACATACCAATTACAGGGTAATGACACATTTAAAGGTTCATCGGATCGTTTATTTCTTGAAGTCTTATAATTACAATCGTTAACGGAACGGACGATTCGGACGCTCGGGACCGTCCGGATTACGGACAGATTGTAAATAAACGTATTCACGTCCGACAGATATTGCTTGTACAAACAAAGAGTAAACAATGCTTGAGAATACTTAATTTGACTTAAAACGTCTTTTAAACGGCTCACTAGAGATGTTTGTTATTAGAATATGAATTATTGCAAAAGTAATCATAATAATGTAATTATTGAAATGAATTACTCTTTTTGTTACATAATATGACATAAATAAAAATATAAGAATGAAATGTGTCTGTAAAAATAAATAATAATTATATAGTTATTGTTGTGTGAGTACTTTATAGAATTGACTTATAACATATTTAAAAGGATCATGTAAAAATAAATTAATGTGACAAATATAATTATGTAAATACTTCTTAGAATTGACTTGAAATGTATAAATATTTGTGTTAAATATATTATATAATAATTAAAACCATCTTGTTCAAACAAAATTAATGTAAAATATATTATTATGTAAGTATTCTATAGAATTTACTTGAAATCTATACATATAATAAATCTGTAGAAGGGTCAATTCTGTACATTGAAAATATTGAAAAAATTAATCGCAGGGGGTGTTACTGGATCGATACCCCAAACCCACATATATATGATTAAAAAGTTTTTTGTCTGTCTGTCTGTCTGTTCAGGCGTCACGTGAAAACTAACGGTTCGATTTCGATGAAACTTGGTATATGCTATACCTTATTATCCTGGGCATAAAATGGGATACTTTTTATCCTGAAAAATACTTTAAAAAATCTTATCTATGGACGTTGTTCTGTAGAACCGCGAACACACGTTGCGTTATCTGCAGTGGATTCATCGCCGTGACCTGTAGCGCCGAAAGTCGGATTTGGCTTGAACGATACGAACGTAGTGTCTACGGTGTCTTGAAGGTCGAATTGGTCTGAAAATACTAAACTATAGTTTATTACAGAGTCTCATAAGGATATACAGATGATCCAAATGAAAACGACGGAAAGTAATCTTTGAAGAAACTAAAAATAAAATACCCTTAACTTCCCCATAACGTTAAAAGTGAAGTTGACCACTTTCATTTCAAGTGGTCGTCTAACCGCTAAGCGCTGAATTTATTATGTGGTTAGTTTGATCAGAAATAGCTGTGAAACCTCAGACACCTGTGATAATATAATAAACTCTTCGAAAAAGTATTGGTCGTGTTTAAGAAATGAATAAGTTCCATACTAATAGTCTTTCTGTCTGCTACCTCTTCACGCCTAAACCGCTGAACTGAATTTGCTGAAATTAGGTGTGGACATACTTTGAGTCTCGAGGACATAGGGTACTATCTCGGAAAAATATACGGTTTCCGCGGGATAAACGGAGCTGCGGGTATCATGAAGCATCAAAGCCATTAATATCACAAGTATGTAATTTTTTTTGCTTGGTTATCTGTCCTCCAATGACGCCGAAATTTGGTGCACAGAGAGCATCCGTGGGCTAATGGGTAAGACCTTTGGTTCGCGCTCGAGAGGGTGCAGGTTCGAGCCCGGGTGGAGGCGTGCATTAATGAGACATTTTCCGATCTCAAGTACATATTACGGACGCTCATTGCCGTGGGAGAGCCATGCTTCGGCACGAATAGGCCGGCTCGATCGGAGTGATACCACGGCCTCACAGAAAACTGGCATGAATCGACGTTGTGCTGTGTTTCGTTCAGTGAGTGAGTTTACCGGTGGCCCAACTTCCCTAATCCCTTATACCTATTCATACCTTATTCCCTCATAGAGGCTGGCAATGCACTTGCGACTCGTCGGATTTTTTGTCGCTTCCCATCAGGTAACTCGTCTGCTTGTCCCCTAAATATCATAAAAAAATACGAGAAGCGTATACCATTTATGATTTGATTTATTCATGATAAAATGCTCCCGTGAGATGTGCGTTACATATACGACGAAAATGATTACCTTTCGTTCGACTTCGCTAAAGCAAAGTAAAACGGAGAACGTGACATCACGAGGATCTGTGTATGACATTTTAATTGCATGTCTTTTTTTAAACGCGATCGGGCAGACGTCATTGACTTCTGATATCGATTCTATTCTTAACGCAGACGAAGTTGTGTTTAGCAGAAACCGTTTGTTTCTCAATATTCTCTATTGATAGTCAAGGAAAGGTAGTTGACCACTGGCCCGTCCGAAAAGTAGATGGATAACCCGTCTGTTATCAACCCGCAGGTGACATATTTTACAGGAAACACTAATATTATAAACTAGTTGGTAAGAGTAACGAAGTTGCGCCAGAATTCGTATGCCACGCGGGAACCGTACTTTTTCCCGGGATAAAAAGTATCCCATATGTTGCCCAGGCTTAATAGCTATTTAACAAAATGAACATATATACGGTCGAATTGAAAAGCCTCCTCATTTTGTGGAAGTCGGTTAATCCACCTAGTAGTTCCTGAGACACGCGAACAAACAGGTAAGCAGACGAACAGACAACTTTTTTTTGTCAACATGCGTTCTACTACTGTTCCTTAGCACCCCACATTGATTACTTTGTAAAAATATTAAATGTACAGACACTCCAATTTTACTGTCTCATTATATGTATATAGATGCGCAAGTTTGTGGGTTTGTATGTTTGTTTCTTCTTCACGCTTAAAAGGCTCGACCGTTTTCGATAAAATTTGGCATAGGGCTAGCTGATTCTTGATTAACTCATAGGCTACTTTTTACGCGGATAACACCGCGGGGCACAGCTAGTGAAATGATATTCTAGAGCCTAGGTTTAGCAATCGAAGTTCGTGTAGCGTCATTTTACATTATTTAATCTTTAACTAAATTCAACGATAGAATTTTAATAGCAATAATATTAATTTAAAAACAGTGCGAATCCATTTCATTCGCTAGGGTGAAGTGGTATTTTCCTTATATTAACTAGAATAATAGGGTCCCGATTTAACCTTTACATACGGTATTGTAAAAATTTCTATTAAAAGCATGACTATCTTTTTGGTGATTTTTCTCAAGTACTTAAACTTTTGAGATTAATGAAAAGATCAGTAAATTAATGTACTATCGGGGAAGTTGATACAGAGCCATTGTAGATCTATTTAAGTTGCGCGTTATCACAGCCGACAGATCTCGGTCTACAGTACCCGGCAATAAAGATTGCACATCGGCCTTTGGAAAGAGATAATCGGCTAGTTTCGGCTTCGTACAGCGTTATCTCCCTTGCACAAAATACAAAATTTCCGGTACCTATTATAAGTTGTAACAACAATTGAAGACATAGTGAAAAAAGCGAATAACTAACATTTTAATAAATACCTTGAGTAAATAATCTTCGAGTAAATACACAGTTTTTCCTAAAACTTTGATAAATCTCATAATTTAGCGATTTCATTATTTAACTTGTCTATCTAACTACAAAACAAATCTACATTATTTTTATTTCAAATATTTTTTTTTGATCTTAAAACGTCCATTTACACAAATTTCCGGCAGTTTTTTACCCGATTTTCAAAAACGAGGAGGTTGTATGTTCGGCTGTGAATATATTTTTTTTATGTATGTTCTTTAATGTTAGTATTCTTCTTATGTCTTCAATAATGATTTGTTTTTTTTAAATTATTTTTATTCTCTGTATGAAATACACTAATTTTCCAAAGTGTCGGCTTTTAACAAGGGTTTATAATAAATTTTATCATGGCACTTTTTGCTACGGGTTGCCAAAGTACAATTAATTTTTATTACTATAATGTAAAATTGGGGATGTTGACAGCTCTATACAAATAATTTGAACTACACGCGACTGCACTCCATCGCGTTTGAAAAATGACTGACATTATTTTTTAACAAAAAATTAAAACCGACTTCCAAGGGAAAAAACTAAAATAGTACAAAAGAAACTAAAAAGT
>JAOTAV010000214.1:0-10717 GCA_026546445.1 Cyclargus thomasi | reverse complement strand
GACGCGGACGTTATCGCGCGCGCGCAGCGGGAGAGAGACCCATACCTCCTCCGATAAGGGCGGCGCGCGAGTGTCGTTGCGCTGGCTGGGACAGAGCTCGCGGCGCACGGCGATCAACACACCCCCGCCGCGGCTATGATCTGTACCTAAAATATTACGGTCGCACCGATAAACCTCATACCGATTATTGAAGTATTCACTATTATTGTAGTTATCGGTGAGCCATGTCTCTGAAATGCATATCACATCATAATTGTTATTTAGGACCTCTCCCAAAAATGGAAGCGATTTTGTGCGTAAACCCCTCACGTTCTGATAGTAAAATGATAGATTAGTGTTATCGAATTATTAACGTAATTAAATAACTATTGCAATGTGTCACCGTTCCATTAACGTAATAATTAACCGAATAGTTACAATACAGATATGCAGTAAAATTATAGTAGAAATGAGTCTTAATGTAAGATAGTTGGTTAAACATCGTTATTATTATAAGTATGAATATTAAGAAACAAAGTAAATCGATCTTAAATAGTTTGATCAATTTGTGAGATTGCATTATATGCAAAAAGTTATATGGACAACACATGATATTCACAAAAATAGGTAGTCATTTCATCTTATCGAGATCGGATTCATTGGAAATATAAATTATTTTAGAAGAATCAGTTTTACGTACTAAGAATTGCATTCGGATAACCAAACATATTTATTGTTCTTTTCGGCGGCGAGTCGGCGAACTTGCTTGTGTAACAGCTTGTTGTATGGAGTCAGGTGGTCGCTGAAGTATATGGGTTTTGCAGGTCCATCCAAACCAGCGTCCAAGGTGGTCAAACCCCTGCGTGCACGGACAGCAGCCAGCAAATCGTTTTTACGTTGTTTTTGTGTAAATTTGATTACGATGTTGGGTATGATGGCGGTTGATTCACCTGGGTTGGTGTTGTTCGTGAAACGTCGAACTCGATGAATATGATCAATGTCGGTGTCCGCTATAGAGAAATTTATCTTTTTCGATATGTGGTGAATTATGTTAATTAGATTTTCACCTTTTCGGAAAGGAATCCCTTTGATTTCTAGATTATTAATCCGGCCCAGTTGTTCCTTGATGCGGAGTTGTTCCGACAGGTTAGAAACATGCTGTTGGAGTTGGGTGACATCGCTGGAAATGGATTGTATTTTGCTACCGTTGCTTATATTCGCAGACATCAAATCGCCAATATCTTTTTTAATAGACGATTGATCCAGTGACAGTTTATCGATGTTGCTGTTCACGGTACTCAACTCGAGCTTAAACACGTTTATATCATCACGAAGTGCTTGCAGGGTACCCATGATGTTTTGATTATGGTTTTCGAGGGAGGTTTTGATGGTATCCATTATTTTATTTTGGAAAACCAGTAATACATCGGAGTGATTGCAACATTCGGGCTGTTTACGCTTTCTTACTGTTATACCAGCATTAGGGTCATCTCGCAGTTTAGACAAATCAGGATAAGATCCAGAATCGGCTCTTGAAGATTTTTGATCATTCATTGTAATAATAAAAAGTTCGAACGTGTATTTAAGCAACAACACGACAAAAAACACGAAAATCTTCCTCCGATATAGTCTGTCTCACTCACACTTATGTAGTCAAAAACACCCGAGGATTTGCGACAGCGCACGAATGTATTTGAATTTCGTTTAGACCGAGACGAGGTGATTAGTGTTCTCACTCAGACATTCACTTGACGCAGCACAAGTTTTATTGCAAAAGCAACCAAGAGTTATTAGTTATACAGTTCAAAATAGGGTGGCGTTATTACTTAAAAGTTATCGTTAATTTAGACACGCGTCCGGACTGTAAAGAGCTTCGAACCAGACTAATTTTGAATTAGTCTGGTTCGAAGATTAAAATTTAAATTTTGAATAATGTTTCGGGTCCAAATGCGTCAATTAACGCAAAAATCTGAGAGTTTTTGAAATGTTAGTTATCCGCTTCTTCCGTTTATGTCTTCAATTAAGAAAACGGTGCCAGCGTCAGTGCTACCAGCGTCCTCGGCGAAACTGCTGAAGTGGCCTAAATTAAAAAAAAAATGAATATTAAGCTTGTGTTGTGTTTCGTGAAGACAGTGAGTTTACCGAACACGTAACTCCCTAAGTCCTTTTTTCTATCTTTATTCCCTCGTCCCTTTCCTTTATTTTGTACGAGATGATGACAACCAAAGTTATTTAAACCGCAGGAATCGTACATTTTACTTTGATAAAAAGTATCTTTTGTCCGACACCGAGATTAAAAGAATCTGTTAGGTAAGTATTCCCTCCATATTAAATTTCAGCAAAATTAGTTTAGCGGTTAGGTCGTGCAGAAGTAACAAGCGGACAGACACTTTCGCATTTATAATATTAGTATTGATGAATATTACCTCATGGATGAATATTATCAAATCTTCTGATGTTAGAAGAGTCCACGTGCGACAGTTTTCACTTTGTATCAGGCCTGTTTGCTCGTTAGCTGTAATTTCGTTAAAAATAAAAAAAAAATCTTTAAATATAATAAAACAGTAAAATTGGAGTGTCTGTATATTTAAAATTTTTAACAAAATTATCAAGAAACAGTAATAGAACACATATCGAGAAAAAAGAAGTTGTCTGTTTGTCTGTTTGTTTGTACGCGCTAATCTCAGGAACAACTGGACGGATTTGAATATTTTTTTTTTGTTTAAAAGCTATTAGGTCTGGGCAACATATAGGATACTCTTTAATCCGGGAAAATGTACGGTTCCCGCGTGATATACAAATTTTTGCGCAATGAACTCGTGGGCACCAGATAGTATTAAAATTAAAACAACGTAAAACCTCCTTTAGTCAGGCTGTATTACTTCACGTAGTGGAAACACGTAAACAAAACATTTAGGAGCTAATTTTACGTGTACGTTTCTACGAAATTAATAACGTTAGGGTCAGGTAACGCTTAAACGAAACCAGTGAAATAAAACTGAATCTATAGCAAACTAAAATTTGTTTGCGGTTTTATGAAATTCACTTAAAAATAGGAATATTTTAGAAATGTGTTGTTTTTCCTAGACCTAAACAAGCTAACCATTCCAATTTAAACATCAAGTTATGTATGTTTCTAAAAAGGATATTCAAAGCCCTACATTTTAATACCCTACTCGACCTAAACAGGCGGAAAAAAAAATTTTGGAACCTCACAATTTTGTTTTCAAAATTCTCCAATTTTTAATGTACCCAGACCCAGTGTCACCAGCCTGGGCCAAAAACGCCTGTTCCCCTTTATATTATTATACATACATACATACATTTATACATACATACATACATACATACATACACACATACATACATACATACATACTCATATAGGCTACTATAGTTTTTAAAACATGAGGTTTTACAAAGACTAAAAGTAAGCCAAAAATATAATTTTAGCAAATAACAATATACTAATAACACTATTAAGATTAAGGAAAAAGAAAATACGAACAGAAAGTCGTATACATACCTCCAAATATATACAATCACAAATATCTGTCAATTTGTCTGATTGAGTGCCGATACATCTAAAGTTTTGCATTTATAAAGACAATGAAGATATATCGTGTACAGTCGCGGAAAGTAAATGTTTAGCAGTTACGGTTACCATCCATTGAGTACGTCCTGCTAATAGGGACCATCGCTTTCTTTCAAAACATTGAACTATCTGAGAATTTTATTTAACGCCAGATTGTGGATCTTAGTAATTTGTTAGCGTTATGTCAAACCTGGCAGAAAGATTACGATTACATGGAATTGACATATTCCGACAAAATGACGCTGGTCTGTCAACTGGCTATGAATCAATTCCGTCGACGGCACAATCTAAGTTAGTTCGGCGTATGTGGAAAATAAGGTCCAGCTTGTATTAACAAGCTACAATTGGTCCAAGCGTAAGTCGCGGGAAAACCGGTAGATTTCATATTTCATTTCTTGATAAAAATCTTTGACTAAACTTTTCTATAAAATGACTATATAGTGACATGATAGTATCCTTGACTGTACAGACTAAATACATCTTATATAGCCGAGCTATAAAATATTCCTGTAAAAATATGCCAATAATAATAAAGCATTTTGTCGAGGTTCGTTGTCCGATCCATTGTCTTGTTTTTTTTTCGTTTTATTATCTGATTTCGCCTTATTATAAACTAGCTTTTGCCCGTAGCTTCGCTCGCTCTAAGCAATATATTTATACAAAAATGTATCCCTATAAATCCTAGGTGTAATTTAGTTAGTTACCCTTGAGGTTTTATGCCTGTTGCTTCTTAGTACTTAAATCACTAAACTGATTATGTAGAAACTCAGCTGTTTGCGCGTTACGGAAAAGTACTTTCCTTTTTTTTCATATATTTATTAAAAACTTTTACGATTTTCCAGCAAAACCATGACAGTTAAGTTCTTCCATTCAAAAACCCAAAAAGGTTTATCTGTATATATAAATACTTGTACATTTTAACACTGAAAAACTTGAACTTATAATAAACTTAAGTATAACAATATATTATGTGCACACGTAACACATATTTTAAAAACAATAATCCTATAATTAATTATGCTACAAGCTTGGATTCTTTAAACAATTTCTTTTATATTTACCTTTGTACTTAATTGTGTCCGTATACATATTTTGTGATTCAACTGGTACTTAATTTTAATAATGAGGATACAATATATTTTAGTGCTTAAGATCTAGAAGTATTAGTAATTTTCGGCAACCAGTACTTCTTTGTATATGATACAGGTCTTAAAAATTTTTTTCTTCATTTTAATAATCAGTATTTTTAGTTTCTGTTACAACACAATTTTTTTTTATCATATACATTAATAACTTTACACAATTCAAATAATTCCTTTTCCTTACTTTTTAAGTTTTTAATAATGTTAAAGTCTTTAGTATTCTTATTTGCAGTTAGTAGATATCTCGAATATAATACAAAATGCTACTCCCGGCGACGAGCAAGCTATCATAAGGTATCGTCGGCGAATGGATAGACTGAAGCTTTGTCCACAATTTTATGCATATCATTAACGTAAAGAAGATATTCTATTGGACCGATTATGGAGCCTTGGGCCGTTCCTGAGAGGGTTGGTACATGAATGCTGGTCTCACCTGCAAGCTTTACGGAAGTAGTTCGTGTGATAATTTTTAATCAACTGTAGGAGGAGGCCCTGTATTCCATGCTTTAATAGTATATCATAGAGTGTTTTATGTTATGAAATATCGAAAGCTTTACTGAAGTCAACAAATACGACTAGAACATTTTTATTATCAATTAAGTTCTGATTTATTTCAGCAGTAAAGTTTCGAAGTAGATCAGGTGTGCTTTTGTTTTACAGGGTTCAGTACCCAAAGGGTGAAACCCCTTTAACTAAGACTTGGATGGCTGTCCGTCTGTCTGTCTATTCGTGATTTTTAACACGCTTTTATTAGGTCGATGTATGTAAATGTAATGTAATAAGTAAGTGTAATTGCCCGCGACTACGTCTGCATGAAAGTTATCCTATTTTGACAGGGATAATTTTCACTCTCTAACTCTAACTAGAGTTGCACGAATAGCACGAGGCTCTGCATGAAGCAGTCTGTTCAAAGTACCAGTCTACAGTTGTAAAATGTAGGGTTCTTGTACGTGCTTACAAGAAAGTCTGTCTTGGTCCAGCGCACCACGTCTTTACAATCAAAAATTATATTTACTAAAAAACTAAAAGCACAAAGTTCAGTCCAGAAATAGAGACAACCTTAATGATCCGTAATTTTTTTTTTTGTCTAAAAGTCACCTATGCTTTTTAGTGTCTTTTAAGATATTAATTTATTATTTAATTTTTCAATAAATAAAAAAATATATTTTGAAAACTATCACAGATTCGATAAGTTTTAGAAGAAAAGAGAGGAGATCCAGTCTGGCCCGTTTTATTGAAATTACAAATAACTATTAAAATTTTATTTATGTTAATTATTGCAATTGGGGCAACCCGTGCATTTAACTTAAATAAATATATAAATAAATAAACTATTTTTTCACCTTTTGCCCTAATTTTTTCGGAGCCGCCCAGAAAAACAATTCCTCTTTTTAACAAAATATTAAATATTAAACGAGTTTACACAAAACAGTTAACTTTGACAAATGCTGTCGTTAGCAGCATCTTGCTTCTCCGTCCAATCTGACGCCGCGTATAAAATATTGATTTAAAAAAAACCGAGCAAGTTCGAGATTAACTTGCGCACAAAGGGTTCTGTTTTTAACTATTGAAAATTAATACAGTCCACGTGAAGGAAGAAGGCATTTTCTTTGTGCGCAAGTTAATCTCGAACTTGCTCGGTTTTTTTTTTTAATTGAAAAAACACGTTTTCTGTAGGATATATTATTTACTTTTTTTATAGTATTTGTTATTGTTTGTGATTATGTCAACTCTCCAGCTATTTCCGTTCTTGAGATACAGCCTGGAGACAGACAGATCTCGATCGAAGTCTAATGAGGTACAGTTTTTACCCTTTAGGTACGGAGCCCTAAAAAGGGGCTATCCGGCGTTTTATCAAATGGCCTATTACGAATCAGACGCTGCCCGTGACTTTGCTCATAGAACATCGACCGTTAAGGCTCCTTATTTACATCGAGCCACGACGGAGCGGATAACATTTTAGAACATTTGAGTAAATACCCAATTTTCACCATACTATTCTAACAAATCTTGTAACGTAACTACTTCATTATGTACCTTGTGAATATAGCTTGATATATAATCAAATATTTTTTCCGGTCTTAAAGTGTTTATTTAAGCAAAATACTACGAGATTTCAAAATGTTAGTTACCTGCTTCTTCCATTTATGCCTTTTTTGCTGCTTTTTTCTGTATGAAAATAACTAAAGGAAGTCTAAAGTTTCCAGTACATACCCAACACGACCTACTGTAGCCCATCGAAAATTGAAGACATAAGCGGAAGAAACTGATAGGTAACATTTAAAAACTGCAGATTTTTTGCGTAAATGGACGTGGTAGGGGCGGAAAAAGTAAGAAATAGATATTTTGTCTATACCTAAATACAATAGCTAGATAATGAAATAGGTATCGTAGTCATAAGATTAGTCAATTTTATAAGAAAAAAATTGAGTAATATAAAATATATAGTTACCCACTTTTTCTACTAATGCCTTCAATTATTTGGTTTATTCGCCCACTTAAGGCTTGTTAATGGGCCAGCGGGGTTTAACCTCTAATAAGTATGTTGAACCGCTAATCACATTACCCAAAAATATATGTTATAGATTATTTTTATTTTTTAATTTCGATTTTCCCTGAGTTTACAGTTCATCAGAAAAAAATGTACCGTAGATATTGATTTTTGCAAAAAAATTTCGCTTTTGATGAACGATTTTTTATACAATACAAGTAATACTATAATCCCTAAAGAGGAATAGGATATTCGAATATTAAATTATAATTTTTGGTAAGAAAAGACGACCCAAAAATAGAAATATTTGTGAAAGAATGACACCGATAGCTTAAATTGTCTCGAAGATATGGCAATTTAAAAATTATATAAAATTGACTTTCCAAAAACTTTAAATACAAAACGATTCCTAGTTATGACGTCACCTCTAAGTAGTTTGCATCGCGGGAAGACTCTATACGATAATTATCTATTAAATATTGATTTCATGATAGTGGTTTCATAACAAAAGTTGTTGTTTATTTTATATATACAAAAAATATATACAAGTTATTAAGCTGAAATTTGCGAGATATTTATTTCTTTACCATTATATCTCAATTTTATTTAAAAATTTTCGAATTTTTGACCTTGTCTTTTTATTGTTTATTATTTTTTGTTAGTGGGGGGAGAGGCGCATGTAGGAACCTTAACGGCGCTGAGATAATACCCGGTGAACTTTTCTCATGTTGCCAGCGTCAGATAATTCCGAATCTCTGCTAGTAAAGTTTTATGTCTCATAAAACTAATAAGCACTCACAGACAAACATTTTGATGATACACAGCGTGGTGAACTGCCGTTAACCAACAGATTAATGTCTCTCCGAGCGGATCTTATGTTGCTAATAAGAATTATCTAAATTACTAAGAACCTTATTCGGTTCACTTCCTCTGATGTTACAAAAAATCGGCCAAGTCTATGTCAATCCCATACAAAAACACGCCAAACGATTATCCTTAACGATAATCGCTTCGCTTGTTTTGTATGGGATTGACATATTCGAACTCGACTAGATCACGTGACTTTTCGTTCATTTGTCAATCGATCAAGCGATTATCGTAAACGATACCCGCTCGGCACTTGACTTGACATAGCCTAGCCCTAAGCCCCCTAATTTGTTGTGTGTGTGTCCTAATGTGATAATGTTTTAATCAGTATTTAAACATTAAATACAGTACAGACAATATCATTTACAAAAAAATAATATGTTTTTTGTGTGCTAGCCTCCTTAATTAAAAATATTTAGAAACCAGTTGGTGCAAAAATTTGTATATTACGCGAGAACCGTAAATTTTCCCAAGATAAAAAGTAGTATATGTTGCCCAGACCTAATGGCTCTGAAATTACGCGCGCACAAACAGACAAACAGATAACTTTTTTTTGCCGATATGTGTGTTACTGTCCCTTAGCATCCCCACATTGATTATTTTGTAAAAATATTAAATGCACAGACGGAGTGTCTAAGTCTACTGTTTTATTATATGTATAGATAGATAAAAAACACTTAATCATCCCCCGACGATGGCCGCTTCTTACAAGTATCTTATGTCTTTTTCCGGGACTCAAGCTTCGTCCACACAAAATTCCAGCCGAATCGGTTCAATGGTTTGGGTGTGAAAAGGTGACAGATAGACATACAGTCACAATCTCACATACAACTAAAATAAAAAAAAAGATGGCAGAAATTAAAATAACTAAAGTGTGCCCCTTACCAGCATGTAGCAGATGCTCAAATCATAAAAAAATTAATGTAACAATACCTACTAGGGGTCATTCTGTGGTCGAAATTCGACCATAATAAATTTAATCCATCGTATAGAGGAGCTATAAAATAATCAATTCTCGATTCAATCACAGACAGGAATTTGGCATAAAGGTCTCGTTACTAGGCTATTCAATTTTATTTTAAAAAATCCATATACAAAGGAGTATTTTATGTATGATTATCGTGTCATGTCAAAATATTGTAGAGTGCATTTTGTAGTGTGCGTAGCGTTTTGTATATTAAAATATGCAAGATTAAAGCATATTTTCAAATAATATTGGTATTCCACACTCCTCCTCCATATGAACGATAACTGGGAGAAATTTCATGCTTTTACATCTACGCGTCTTTCATAAAAAGGGGTACAAAGTTTTACACTCGCGTATTAATTTGTAGATATTTTTTTATTTTAGGAATGTTTAATAAAGTAACATTATAAAAAGGTATAATAAAAAAATGTAATATTTTCTGCCCCCAGATGTCTAGATGTGCCCCCGTCAGCCACACATTTGGCTCGGAGCCAGCATTCTTTGCCCGAATTCGTATTTACTTGTTTACATTATTGCTGTACTGTTTGTGGTAATGAAAAACAATTTGTGCGGACCGTACAAACATATTCCAGCTTTTTATTATACGAAATTAAACCTTACACCCTTGACAGAAGGTCTAATTGGAGGTAAAATAGAGTATATCTCGGTCGGGCAAGCTCGATCTAGATAGAATCCTCGTAATTTCCATCCATTCTCATATCCATTTGATTGTAGTTGTAGAAAACTCTGATCGTAGCTTCGGTCGAGGAAATATAAACAGAAACACAATAGCTTGGTATTAGGAGTAACATACTATGTTAATGATGCAGCCTGGGATGTAGGAGGATGTAGGGGGGTGCCGCGGACGGCAAGTTTAGAGGGCGCCAAAAACCTTTTAAAATAAGTAATACAGAAAAAACAGCAATTAATGCATTATTTTTAGAAGGTTTCTAAGTAAACATCTTATAGCTGAAATTATATAGATGATACAAGTAAAAATCAAGTTTAGTAAATTAAGATTTTTAGCAATATTCCGCCAAAATTAACCTCAACTTGCAAGTAAAAATGCGGGTTGAGAACATCGACGCGCGTTTCGCTCCAATCCGTTAATTTTCGCGAAATATTGCTAAAAATCTTAATTTACTAAACTTTAAAGAAATTGCGTCAAAAATTATCGTTGCGTAGAAAAATATATCACAACTTGTACGTGTTATGATGTTTAGTGGGCAAGCGAGCAGACGGGTTATCTGATGGAAAGCAACTGCCGCCCATGGACATTCGTGACATCCGAAGAGTCGCAAGTGCGTTGCCGGGGTTGCAAGGTTTTATGAGGGAATGGGGGATGGAAATAGAGATAGGGGGATTAGGGAATTTAGGCCAACGGTAAACTCACTCTCTGAACGAAACACAGCACAACGCCGTTTTTTGTGAGGCCGTGGTATCATTACGGTCAAACCGGCTCATTCGCGCCGAAGCATGGCTCTCCCACGGCAATGAGCATCCGTATTATGTACTTGAGAACGGAAAATGTGTCTTTCTATTATTAGTAGATATATGAATATAACTTGTAAAGAGCTATTGAATTTTATTTGGCATCTTGGCATCTCCATCAAATATTATTTGGCATCTTGCAGAGATCGTATTAGGAACGAAATAAAACAATTGAAGAAAGAAAT
>JAOTAV010000213.1:0-10718 GCA_026546445.1 Cyclargus thomasi | reverse complement strand
AAAATAAATTGCTCCATTTTGCTCTTATACGTCGGACACTCTGAGGAACCCGTGGAGTGGTCGGAAGGTTTTTTATAGCGCAGGCAACTACCACAAACCGCTTTAAAACTATTCTTATCTTTATAAGGGCACGATTGCGAGCTGTGTTTCTCGGCACAGTAATAACTGTATCCTCACCTGGTTGCTGTGCTGCGTGAGGTGTCTGTGGTCCAGCCACCAGCTTAGCTCCGGGGGCGGACGAGAGCCGTGCGCCACGCACTTGACTACCACCGGCTTGCCGGCCTGCAGGGTGCCTTCTGCCGTCCCCTGCACCCAGCTTATTGATACGTTGTACGCCGCCACTGAAATAAATGTTACGCAATTAATGGGGAGTTTGTAGATATAAGATAAACTAAGTAAATTGAAAATGTTCTGATGCATGTTCCCTAGCAGATGACACGGCGTTCACAATAGTAGCTCTATAAAATACAATATTATAAAATTCATAATTTACTATAATTCATGATACAAATAACAGTTAAATTACTTATAATTATTAAAAGAACAACAAATTTTCATGCGTACTAATGAATTATTTATGTTTTTTTCTCATATTCCTTAATAACTACATCACATAATATTGTAAATTAGTTTTAGTACTTAGTAGTTGTCTTTTTTTTGTTACGTGCACGTTGTGTTTACTACTTAGAGAGATACATTACCAGATTGTATTAATTTTGTAATCTGATATATATTGCTGCAAGCATTGTGAATTGTATCTTGTTTTGTGAACCAAATAAAAAAAATTAAAAATAATTATAAACATAACAGAAGCAGTAACAATTTCTTTTTTAAACTTCTAGAGTATCTAAAGTGTTTAAATCGGAATTTCAGCAAAAAAATCCGACCAACTGCAGGATAGCTGCATTAATATTAATTTAAATGCGAGATGCTGTGAGGGTAGTCTAAGAATCTAATTAGAACCAGCAAAAAATATGAAGGGAAGTCCTTATTAAAAAGGATTTAAGTATCTTTCTCTATTAACGCAGGGTAAAAGTTCTCCATTCAGGATCCCGAAATTATTAAGACCTTCCGTAGCCTAGAGGGTAAAACCTTTGGTTTGCACTCGAGAGGGAGCAGGTTCAAGCCCGTGTAGCCGTGTACCAATGAGGCATTTTGCAGTCTCGAGTACATAATACGGATGCTCATTACCGTGGGAGCACCGCCGAAGCACAAATGGGCTCGACTGGGGTAACCAGATGAAAAAATCAAAAGTCCGGAGAAAAGGACTGATTCCCATAACAAACACCTGAGATTTTTTTCAGTATCATATCTTTTACGTCATCTTATAAGTCATCTTACAAACCGTATTATAAGTCATCTTTTTTTTGTTTTTACAATTTAAAATCTTTAAAGTTAATTATGTTTTGTTGTTAATCTAAAAAAAATGAGATTAGCCAAGTCTGGCCGCAAGCCTGAGAAAAGGTCAAAAATCCTTAGATCTAAGGCCAAATCCCGAGTGATACCAAGGCCTCACAGAAAACTGGCTAAACAGCGTTGTACTGTTTCATCCAGTAAGATATCCGGTGGCCCAACTTCCCTAAAGCCCTATCCCCATTCCCATTCTCTATTTTCTTACAAACAGGATTGCAAAGCAATTGTGACTTTTTGGATGTTACCAGCGTCCATAGGCATGGGCAGTTGCTGTGCAGTAACCACGTGAAAAGGACATAGAGTTAGAGAGTAAGGCTATTTGGTTTTTTTAATAGTCATCGGAAAGAATAACTTACAATACAAGTCAATCTGGAGAGTAGATATCACAGGTTCTGTCAAATCCGTGTTAGTCGCCCTACACGAGAGGGCCTGAGCGTTGTTCCGAGTGAGAGGGAGATATAGCTCGTTCTCTTTCACACCCGGAATATCGCTTTCTCCGTCTGAGGCGTCCACTAAGTCGCCTCCGGAATACCAGCTAATTTTTGGTGGTGGTCTACCTGGAAGCAACATGAAAGAACGCATTCAATATTCGTTACATGGTACAGGTAAGAAGTAAAAATATTAGGTTCAGTACTAAACTGCGTGAGTTCAGGGGGTCGCTCCGTCTAGAGTCTTCTAGCTAGAGTAATGTAATTTAATAGATTGATAACGACTTGCTTAAACTGTTTTTTTTTGCTGGCTATTAACAATATTCCATAGTTTTTACAATAGTTAAGAAAAAAGTGTCTTAAAACAAAAACAATCTTAATTTTAAGCTACTTATTTACTTAACTTTTTCATTTCACAAAACCCACAAACGAAAACATGTCAAAAGCGAAAAATAATATTTGACTCAGCATAAAAGCCACCGGCTAAAAACTTTGTCGTCTGAAAGTTTTCGTTAAAAATACACCTGAAACTCGCATGAAACTTTGAAGTAGGCCGCGGATTATACTTAAGGGCGTTTATCCATAGCACGCCGGCACCTTTAAGGAGATTATTTCAGCAACATAAAATGCCACTGTATGACACAGGCGACAGGTTTCATTTTGCTTACACCACTACAGATCGGGGATGTGGACGCTAGAGTATTGTTGCTGGAAAAGGAAACGCCTGGATCATAAAGTTGCTTTTTATCGGTACAAAATAATTGACGTATGACGAATAACGTTGACGGTGACGAGGTGCGGTGGACAAACGGCGTACGGTGTGACGTAATAGCAGTATTGCCAATAATTCATATTTCGACGTAATTTAATTTCGTGTACTATACAGAACCTACGCTTACATTATGCCATTAGATACGTAGGTGTTTAATGTTCGCCATTCAGTTACTCTACCATATTTGGACTCTATTACCAAGTACGAAGTTCGAGAATTGGCAAACAAGGCACCACGTAGTGTCCACAATAATTCTGATATTATTTCTGCATAGAAAACTAGGCTTTTAGAAATCAGTGTACTCTATTACTATAACTTTTTACTGTATTGATATAAAATTTCGTTGTTAGATAATGCTGCGAAGGAAAATTAGCGTCTTGACTCCTTTTACTCAGTAGCTAAGTAGCAACAACAAAAAAAGTATAATAAATTTTAGGTTAACTTTAATGTTCTTACTGAATGTACTAAAAATCTAATCTTATTAACTCGTGTGTTTGAAATTTGAAAAATAACCGAAAAATAATTGAAGACAAAAGTGAATGAAGAGGGTAGCTAGTATTTTAAGAACTGTCAGATTTTTGGGTAAATTGACGCTTTAGGACCAGAAATAGAGTTTAAACTAAAATAATGTGGATTTAATGTATAGCTAGTTAGACAAATTAGATAATGAAATCCCAAAATTACAAGATTTTTACTCGAAGAATTTTACATTTTACAAAATGTTAGTTCTTCGCTTTTCCCACTCATGTCTTCAATTAGCCCCTAAATTGTATCGCAAACCTAGGCTATACAAAACTCGGTGACACAATTCAATTGATCCTCCCTTTATCGAATAGACCACAAAATAGCGGAGCGTAAATCAGGGGCGGGCTGAATTACAGACGTACAAACCTCCAATTACGAGGCAGCTGAGGACGAGTGTGTCACCTTCATGGTACGGCCCGATTTTGCTGCCGACTTTGTTCCCCAATTCGTCCAGGAAAAACGGCCGACTCGGCGGTACTGGAACAAAAGGACACGTACATGGAAGTGAAATATGCGAAGGTTATTTTGGATTAAAATATCGCGTGAAATCCATCATACAACGATGTATCTGAAAAACGCTTTTCTTCCATTTTTAATGAGTTAAAAGTCCATACAAATATTGTAAAAGGGAAAGTGTTTTTGGTTTTTTTTTTTTGTTCTTCCTCTAACCCTCACAAACATCCAATAGATATGATTGTTGGCATATACTTAGTTGAAAGGAATATGGAAAGTAACTTATGCTACTTTTGGTATTGGTCAAAAATTATGTTTTATCAACAATACAAGCTTAGAACGTAGCTTACGAGAATACAAATATTATTTTAATCCATTACGCGATTCATTCTTTAATTTCTAACTTTTACGCGTAGCGTAAATAAAAAAGAGAGTTTTTTTAATTAAGCTACCAAGAGCTGGTAGCAATTTTCGGTATTGTACTTTTAATGTAGCTTTCCTAATTACTAACCTGATTGGTGAGAAGCGCGGCTAAAATAAAACTTAAAAAAAATCCAAAAATAAATCTCAGAATCTGATTGTTTAGTGATGAAAAATATTAAAATTTCAAATTGCCACAAATACATTTTTATGGTATGCAAGCAATTTACGCAAACTATTTTTCACGCGGCTCGCAATGTTACAACCAAGCTTGCCAACTGTGCCGAGTTTTCCGGGACTGTCCCGCTTCTGGTTCAATTTTGGATCGTCCCGCAGTGACCCCTTGCGGGACGCCTTTTATCCTGAAAATGAGTGACTAGATAGTATCATTACTTTGTTCTATACCCAAAGAGTAAACGGGACTATTTCTATTGCCGCTATAACAAGTAGAGCCGCGAGAGTCATCTAGAAATTCTAGAATATTTGAAATGGTTGTTGTGTCCCGCCTAATACAGTCAAGTCCTGAATGTTGAGTTGAGAAATCCCGCAAATACCTTTTTTGGAGTTGGCATGCCCAGTTAAAACCTCTACTAAATCATCTGGTTTATATTTTTTTCTATTTTTGAAATATTCAACTACAACATATAAAACATACGTATTGCCGCAAATATATTTTTGGAATATTTTTTTTCCACTTTTTGTACAATATAGGGTAGACCCCGTTTCTCATCAACCAGGTTTGTAGTGCCGTATCGGGGTATAATAGGACAGTTTTAAATTTTTTTAATCAGCTTTCAGATTATTATAAGTAGACACTAGACATTAATTATTAAAACAATAATTCAATAACCATTTTTTGATCTCGGCCCCATCAAGCAGCGTGCAACTGAGAGGCTGCATTTGCATGCATTATTGACCAAGGTGATGTCAATTTCTGAACAGCACTTATAGACTTTTTGTTGAATTCAGAGCACACATGCGACTGACGACCTGAATAAGCAAAAACAATGCACGAACGTATCAAGAGCGCCAATCGCACTATAATGACATCAAGAACGCTTCTTGCGTGCTCAAGTCTATGCAAATATGCAATACACAATCTATTATCGTTTTTACGATAGCATCAATTCTGCAAATAACGTCGTATATTAGTTTTTAATAAATAATAATCTATGGTTGATTTTTCGCAGAAACATTACATAGTTGTACAATATGCTTGCTGTAGGTAGAGAAGTTGAAACATACAGATCGTGGATCTTATGAATTTGGTCGGGTTTGTCAAACCGAGCCGACGGTTCACGACTTACATGGAAACGATACTTACATATTATTCCGACCAAATAATAATTCTAATAATAACTCCCATACCGGCTTCGGTGACGGTGGCCGGTTTCATTGAAACCAGGCCTGTTACGCAGAAGTAATTTTATAGTGCCCAAGTGAGTGCGCAGTACACAAGCACTCTCTCTTCCTTTACCCTCATAACCCAGCGGGACGGACGGACACGACGGGCGAGAGTTCAGGCGCAGGACCGACTTTACATGCCCATCCGACGCATAGATCATCTTACTTGTTAGACAATCAGGTGGTCAGACTGCATTGTCCAAACCAATCTTGGAAATAACATGTTTCCAACGCGGGAATCGAACCCACGACCTCCGGGTCAAGAGCCTATCTCCGACCAGATGATGTAGGTCTGTCAATTCTCTTTCAATATTACGCATTATACTTCAATTCTATTACAAACTAAAATGACTTACAAACTTAAATGACAATTGCGTGTTATAATATGTTCATCTAGTAAATTTATTATTATTAATTTACTGTTCATGACCCTTTTATGCAACGACGATATTGAACAAGGTAATAATAAAATAAATATGCTTTATTGTTAACTATTAGACTGAACATTTAATTTTACACTTATTACAAAGTAAGCTGGATCCAATGTTGATACTGTGTTTATATTTAAAGTATATAACTTTAGATATTAAGATAAAGTGTTTTATATTTAAAGACATAAGTAGATGAAGCCGGTAACTAACATTTTAAAAACTGCCGGATTTTTTGTAAATGGACGAAGGAAAAATGATTCGACATGAAAATAATGTGGATTTAATGTATCTAGATGACAAGCTGAATAATGAAATCGCTTTGTTACAAGATTTCTCAAAATTTTACGGGAAAAAAAATAGTATTTACTCGAAGGTTGTAAAAATGTTAGTTTTTCGCTTCTTCCACTTATGTCTTCATTGCACGTTGTAATTATTGTTTTTAATTTGTCTTTTAAGCCAATAATTTATTTTATTTTGATTTCATTTCAATTTAATTTAATTTAATTTACAGATAACACTTCAATATCATCGTGGGAGAGCCATGCTTCGGCGCGAATGGGTCGGCTCGACCGGAGTTATACGTAAGTTTCGCTCAGTGAGTGAGTTTACAGGGGCCCAACTTCCCTAATCCTATCCCTATTCCCACTCCCTCATAGAGGCCGGCAAAGCACTTGCGATTCTTTGGATGTCCCGAGTGACCATTGGCGACGGCAGTTGCTTTCCATCAGGTAACCCGTCTGCTCGCTTGCCCCCTGAATATCATTAAAAAATATCAAAAATATTTTAATAAACGTTCATGCGAAAATGTGTTTGTATATTTGAACTTTGCCTTTCTTTCACGCCCTAACGAAGCAATAAACTGGATTTTTGGCAAAGACTAAGTTAAAGGGAAAGTAACAAGTGTTACGCAATTTTAAACTTCCACGCGAGCGAAGCTATATTTTTGAAATAAATAATTTTAAAATATGTTTTATCGGAATAAGCATGGAGTTGCAGATAGCAACTAGTCGTAAAAGCATCGGCGTATTAATACGTGGCGGGAAATAGAACGCTCAATAGAAAATATTCACAACATTAGATTTTCAGCATATTCAGCTGAAAATCGAGTACGAGGAGGTACCCCGTACGTGACGTGGGAACGTAAGCGTTGACGTGAAGCTTACTGACAATATTCAATTAAATTAGGACATATTGTCCATTTACCGAGGGTATGCGGGTTGTAAGAAATAGTTTGTTTATTTGGGAGTTGTTTTGAAAAGATATAGAAGCAAATAACCCAATAGTTGGTATTCCTATTGTTGTCATTTTAAATTATTTGCTCGAAAAAACAAGTCAGACAGTATTATTTTACTGAAGTATTTACTCACGATTTTTAACTTATGAATAAAATGGTTTAGTTTAATGCTATGATCAACAGTATTATTAAAGACTAGTTGATGTCCGTAACTTCGTTGCGCGAAAATTTGTAAATCACGGGAAACCGGGAGAAAAAGTATTCTATGTATTGCCTAGACTTAATAACTCTTAAATAAAAAAAGAATGATTTGAATCCGTTTAGAGGTTTCGGAGATTAGCGCGTACAAACAGATAAACAAACAAACAACTTTTTTGTCGATTTGTGTTCTATTACGGTTTCTGAGCCATTTGCTATATTGATAAGTTTGGAAAAATATTAATTTTACAGACACGCCAATTTTACTGTTTTATTATATGTATAGATTAGCTGTTGCCTGCGACTACGTCTGCATAAAACTTTATAAACTACCCCTTTTTTACAAATTATTTTGTTTACAGCTCGGCTCCTATTGGTCTCTATAAATTGACTAACCAATACAAAAATATGTTTGCAATTCCGGCTAGTAGTTTCTGAGATTAGAGTTTTTAAACAAACAAACTCTTCAGCTCTATATTATTAGTATGGGTAAAATAATCAATTTCTTTTATTTAAGTCATAGGGGGAACATAACGCCTCCGTGGTCTAGTGGTACAGAGCTCGGCTCTTCACCCGGAGGTCGTGGGTTCGATTCCCGCATTGGAAACATGTCACATGGCAAGCTGATCACCTGGTTTTCTGACAAGTAAGATGATCCATGCATCGCATGGACATGCATCGTATAGATATAGGCAGGAGTGATTATTTTTAGCCTATTTTCTATGAAACCGGCCACCGTCCCCGAAACCGTTGTGGGAGCTATTATTATTATAAATATTATAACATAATACAGTACTATATTTTAACATGAATATTGTATACCCCGGTTAAAGTTTTTAGAGTAACAAATTCAATTGTCCCTAACTAGGCGAAGCGTGGTCTCATGGGGTCCGGTTAATAATTACGGTTAATAATTACAGTTTTAAAATTTATACGAAAATTATTCCGTTAATTACAATAAATTGTCATACTGTTAGTAATGATAATAGGAGTAATAGTAGTAAGCACTGACACATTTCATGTCTATCCATCTTTCTGTCTCCAGACTGTATCTCAAGAACGGTAACAGCTAGTAATTTGGATTTTTCACCGATTGAGTGTTTCTGTTTACATTTCTTCGCATGTTACGAGTATCCATGGGCGGCGGCAGTTGCTTTCCATCAAGTAACCCGTCTGCCCGCTTGCCTAAACATCATAATAATAAAAAAAAACTTAGCTCCCGTCCCACCCTTTATATGCCAATTACAATTTTTTTTCTTTCAGTGCTGCAACTTTTACGGTAAACTTTATATAAAGGAGACATACGCACCCTAAGATAATATCAATTGTTACACCCTGTATGTATCTTCACAACTCAAGAACGCAATATTATGAAAATTTATTTTTGAAAGTTAGATATAAGATATAACACAAAACTGTCAGGTGTAAGTTGTGATATTTCAGTTCCAAAGGGCTTAGCGATAACATGAGATAAAAAACCTAAATGGAGACATCGTCCTGACAGCAAAAGCTGTATTAAAGCTTTGTGAGCTCAAATAGGCCGCTACGAAATAATTGGATATTCCCTTAATGTCATAGAGTAGGCCATTTCCCAGGTATTGTCGGCGGCGACGTCGGTGATATAACATTTTTTCTCTGGCCGCAGAGACTTCAATTCCAATTACTCAGAAAATTGGACCAAGTTACGATCATTGTTTGACATGTTACAAGAATTTTCGATGTCTAGTTCTTTAATAGATAACGTTGCCCACATAGATTATAATTATATAAAGTACTAGATGACGCCCGCAACTCCGTTGCGCCAAAATAATGTTATCGCCCGGGAACCGTATATTTTTTAGGATAAAAAGTAGTCTATGCCTTTCTCCAGACCCTCCAATTAACTTTAAACAAAAAAATCACGTCATAAAGCTGCCCCATTGCAACGTAAAGAAAGGACAAACAAAAAACAAATCTATTTAACATATTAGTATGGATGTTTGTAAATAATTATTCAGACAAAAATAATTACAACGTCAAAATTTTAAATAATAATATTAAACTCGATCTCTATCCGTGGCATTATTAATTTTAGCTACGCCGTAGCAGGCTACGACGACTACGGCGTAGAGATCATGAAATGAATAATAATTAACCAATTTATTTTTAGCTTTATTACACCTGAAAATTTAATTAACCTATGTTATTATATTATTTGACGACCTCTGTGGCTTAGTTGGTAAGCGCGTTGGTAGCTTAAGCCGGGGGTCGCGGGTTCGAATCCCGCCGACGGAGCAAGTTATTCAATGTTCCTGGGTCTTGGTTGTGTATTAAATATGTGTATCGTTAATAAAAATCTTAAATATGTGTATAGTATAAAAGTAATTAATATATTTCCGTTGTCTGGTACCTGTGACACAAGTCCATCGGGTACTTAGCACGGGGACAGACTGACGTGGTGTGAAGCGTCCATAGATATTATTATTATTAGATTCTTACCCAGGCGTTAAAGTATTTCTACGCCAAATTTTAACAAAAACGTGTCTGTATAATTGATTTTAGAAAGATAGAAAAAAAAAGATGTCTGTTGTCTCCGGAACTACTAAACGGATTCGAATATTTTTTAATAGCTATTAAGTCTAGGCATATAAATCTTTTTATATCGGGAAAATGTACGTTCCCGTGATTTTTTCGCAACGAAGTTGCGAGCATCAACTAGTTTATAATATTACTTATTAAGAATTTTAAAGACAATATCCCTAAATCAGATATTTAAAAAAAGATTTTATTTTCAAACTTTCGAATACTCTTCCCCACTTTCGCCCCCATAACTTTCAAACTGCTGAACCAATTTTTATCAGAAATATCTAAAAACACTTGTACGTTACTATTCTTCAATGTATAGAAAACTAAACTAAAATCGGTTTATTTGTTCAGGTGTTATGATGCTATGTACTCACACATATTTTGACGCGTCAAACTTGTAACGAACTTCCACCCTCTTCGCCGAGGGGTTAAAAATAAACATAACTCAAAAGTATAATTTGTTTATTCTTCTAGAAGTAATCTGTAAAGTTGGCGAGTTCTGTTTGTGGAAACAAATTACTTCGTTTATTCGTTCCGCTCGATTCAATTAAGATAACTTTTATTCATCATTTAGAAGTTTTAAGGTCCCAAAATTCAATTAGCTGGTGCCTAGACTTATATTTTTCTTTTGAGCTGCTTTTTAGGGTTCCGTACACAGAGGGTAAAAACCCAAACCCCGTTAAACTCTGTTGATTGCCCGTCTGTCTCAAAGCTATTCTATTTTACAAGAATTAACGTTCTTAAAAATGGGTTCTTAAAATAGTAGTTGAGCTAAGTTGCAAAATTTTCATAGATTATTTATATTTCTGTGCCGCTAATAAAACAAAAAATAATTGTTGTGAAATTGTTTGGGTGTAGGATAAGTATAATTTTTT
>JAOTAV010000212.1:0-10719 GCA_026546445.1 Cyclargus thomasi | reverse complement strand
ATTTTAGTTTTTTCCTTTGGAAGTCGGTTTAAATTTTTTGTTAAAAAATAATGTCTACCATCTGTTATATATGTATAATGGGGGAAATTAAAAGAAAGCCAGTTGAGGGACCTACGTCATTTCGGAATTGCTTAGATCCACGATGTGTATCTGTTTCAACTTCTCTGATTGTACACTTTTATAGCAAATAAACGAATTTAATTATGATTAATATGTACAAACAAACTTTCATTGTTTGTTTGGCCTTCCTTCACGCCCGAGAATATGGACTATTTTCCAAAGGGTTTTCCACGGCAGAGAAGCACGATCGGGATATACACGATTTTTAATTCTTTGTTCATACTAAATTATGTTTTGAGAGAAAGAGATGGGTAGAAAACTTAAATCGCTAATATCTTGCTCATTTCTCAACAGAAATCTGAGATTGTTTTGGCATCCTGTATATCTTTTAGCCCACTATCATAATAGTTTTCATTCAATAAATTTTTATTTATACTCATCTTCCCTATTGCTAGGCAAATACAGATAAGCCACGGCTTAATGGGTAAGACCTTTGGTTCGCACTTGTTCGGACGGGTGCAGGTTCGAACCCTGGTAGAGGCGTGTACTAATAAGACATTTTCCGATCTTAAGTACATAATACGGATGCTCATCGCCGTGGGAGAGCCATGATTCGGCATGAATGGGCCGGCTCGACTGGAGTGATACTACGGCCTCACAGAAAACTGGCGTAAAACGGCGTTGTGCCGTGTTACGTTCAGTGAGTGAGTTTACCGGTGGCCTAACTTCCCTAATCCCCCTATCCATATTCCCTACACGTCTCTGGTTATCATGGTATAAAAATCAATTTCTTAGTTAATTCGGTAGTTAAAAAGTAATTTTTAAAACAGAAATGTCGTTGAAACCGTTACATTAAGATAGGGTGTGTTAAAAATACGCCAAAGAACACTTCTATATAAAGCACTGATGATTAAGTGTAAGTTAAGCCTGTAGTAACATAGAACAACAATGCTTCATATTTTTGTAACCAAGCTCCCCAGATATTTTATGTCACATTCAACTTAATGCAAGCATTATTTTGAATATGACTTTGCCTTGCCTTTTAAAATCGTCAAATAAATATTCAATATAAACAAATTTCCCAAAGCGATTTCTTTTTTATAATATTAAGAACGCTGAAGCGTCTTATCCCATCGCTTAGTAAAAAATGGCCTTATTATTTTTTCAACGTTTTACCTATATCTACAAAACGTAGGTACCTTATCTACAAAAATAGCACTCTCACCTTCCCACCTTCGGCTATAAGTAAATGGTTTTAATTTTTGGATTTTAGGAACACTCGAACGAATAATTATAAATTTGACTGCTCAAAATTTACTAAACGTATGCAACATTTAAAGAGGAAAGTTTTGGTATAAAACATCCTTAAACATATTATGTTATCAAGTTCAAAGAGCATACCAAGCCCATGAAATTCGTAACCTATGTGACAAATTATAGCCTATCAATCAACGACACTAAGATTAGGCTCCTAAGATATAATATAACCGAGACAATCTTATGTAATTAATTGTTGCTAGCCGAACGACTAGTGATGAACATTTGAAATATTTGTCGATAATTTGATCTCAATAAAATGAGGGGTGTTAGGCCGTTTGTCCACTGCACGCCGTCACTTTGACAACAGATTATTTCGGCTCGATAAAATTCCACTATATGACATAAGATTTAATTTTGCTCAAAATATTGTGTCTCAAGCAATTAAAGTCTGTCAATTCAATACTTTAGAATTTAGATGTATCGTTCGTATCACGTTGCGGTGTTATAATCTTAATAATTTTAACGTGTCTGTCTGACTGAATGTGTGTAGTATCCGATTGACTGGACTGAATTTAATCTACTTTTTTTGATTAGAAGCTGTAATGATCGAGAGCGATCTTAGCGGTATTTCATCATTACAAATTCTTGCATCTGCCACTATTTTCTTCGCCGTTTTTCACTCATCAATCTACAATGAATTTGTAGGCAAGTCTTTTCAGTTTATAAGGCTGATCAACGATTAGATTTTTTTATATACTTTTCTTTGACTCGGATCGGAAATTTTACGTGTAACAATGCGTAGTTCGGCGAGCTGTTACATAAAAACATGAAGTAGGTACCTCAAGCGTGATAATCTAAAATCTTAATAAATATTTTTAAAGTCGGAATATTTAGATTTCCTGTATTTTGATCGCTTCATCAAGTGCCCTTTGTGCTTTAGCTTTGTCGAGCGTTTGAACTTAAACAAAAGCTTTATTAAAAAGCATTCTTTAAAGGAATATTAAAGTCCAATTTTAATTAAGAAACTTCATAAAGGTAGTACCTAGGAACGAATATTTCTAGAGCTTGCAGTACACTAAAATAGTAACAATGTAGTTATGATTCTATAGATTTTGGAAAAACATATAAAATAATTATAAGTAGGTATATAAATATAATATAAAGTATATTGTTAGTTTCTATCTATTTTAGTTTTTATTTTACTTTTAATGTTATTATTTAAATGGGTTGAAGATTTTGGATACATTGTTGACTGAATATTTTAATTCTAAGACGGTTTCGGAATTTTATTAAAAGTCCTACAAAAACGATATCAAACCAACAAACAAAATAAGGATTTATTATCATTAAATATATAAGTGGAGTAGTGGTAAAAATATGTACATTTTTACCACTACTCCACTTATCGAGCTTTAATATCGACATTTTCACCACTGTTCTACAAATAGGAGTATAATATCGACTTTTGCCACCACTACTCTAACATTACAGCTACAATATCGACATTGTCACTACTACGCTGCTAATAGAGCTATAATATCGATGTTTTACATCACTACGGTGGTACCACGCATGTTTTTGTAGACACTAACGACCGACAACTGGTACCAACTTCCTGACTGGACTAGACTTTCTATTGCGACTGCAGTGGAAATTGCTCCATACTAATAATATGAATAAGAAAGTGTGTTTGTTGGTTTGTCCTTTCTTCACATCCCCGACCACGTGCTAATAGCACTGCGCAAAAGAGGTTGAGTGTTTAAACCTCCTTCTTGCCTACTGCATAATTTATTATACCTTAAGTTCTATTATTTACTATACGGAAAAGGAGAAAATTAAAAAAGTAGGTACGTCCCAGCTAAACAGGGTATTAAAAATTAAGTGATAATACTTTATGGTGTGTATGTGTTAGAACTGTCATTACCATTCAAATTCACTGTAAAAGTTGTAAAAATTTTCTGGATAAGTTGTAAAAATTACTGTAAAAGTTGGAAAGATTTTTTTTGTGGTTTGAATGTGCATGCGCTCTATGAGATTGCCAATACCAATCACAAAACATCTTTTACACTTTCAGGGCTGCTACTTTCCTATCTCTATAATAAGAGACACACGCTCTCTTACTTTACACCCGGTATATTCCTATCTTAGGAAAGCATTAGGTGCTGTCTAATAAAAAAGTAATTAAACATTACACTCAGGTTTTTCGTTAAAATAAAAATTACTTTATTACAGGCATACGCGACTAAACACAGCCAGATATTATATGAAAAAAAAGAAGACAATAAAATAACAGATGAACCTCTAACAATTGAAGACACAAATGGACTAACATTTTGCAACCTTAGAGTTTATACAATTTTTTTCCTATAAAATTTTGAAAAATCTTGTAACTTACCTATTTATTTACTTAGCTAGTGTATTTAGCTATGCATCATACCAACATTTTTTTAATTTCAAATAACTTTTCGGTTCCAAAAGCGTCAAACAATAAAAAAACCCGGGAGTTTTTAAAACCTTTGTTATCTGCTTCTTCCACTTATGTCTTCAATTACAACTTATTATGGCCATGCAATGCCCACAGCACATGTTCAAAGGGAAAACCACTTAGGCGGAAACCATGGGGCCTGGTCATCTATGCCCTCTGTCAGCCTGTGGCAATCACACAACTGCGCCCAATAATAGTAATTTAATATAACACATTTTTAACTAAGTATATTCAACATGACACACGGACGTTTTTTTCGTTTAGATCATCTGTCTTGAAGGTCTCATACTCGTAAACATTAGATGTTGGAAACATTGATAAAATAACAGACGAAAAAATCAGGTGCCCTAAATGTTTTCTCGCGACGCGCGTGTAACATTGTAGAAATAAGTTTTTCTTAGAAATATCATTACTGGATAAAGAAAAATCAGAAGCTCTATAATACGATTTTAGGTCACGCGTGTCAGACAAACAATAAATAATCTGAAGAAACGAAGGATCAGAACAATTGATAATTTAGAAACAAGATTTATCTTTTCATAGTTTACTAGCTTTTTCCCACGGCTTCAGTCGCATTAAGAAGTATTTTCATACAAACTTACAACCCCTATTTCACCCTCTAGCAGTAAAATTCCATAAAACGCTTAAATAATTTTTTTAAATCAGCAGCTCAGAAACAAAATTTTAGGTCTCTAACTTGAGAAATGAAGAAGTTTCGTAAAAAAATTTATAGAAACTTTAACCTTTTCCCCCCTCTTAGAGGTAGGATTTCAAAAAATGCTTAAAAAACGTATCCATTTATTTTGTATCAGTAACTCAGAAATAAAATTTCAGTTTCAACCCGTACTTCACCCCTTCAGGTAGGATTTTTAAAATTCCTTTCTTAGCGGGTATCTACTCAATAAAATACAATCGTACTCACCAAATTTCATGGCTGTAGCTTTAACAGTTTTTGCTCGACGAAGATGAATCTGATAACTTAATAACAACAAAGTAACTCAACAACACACTCTTTTTCTAATTTCACCGACCATTGTATTAACATTAATTATGCATATATTATGGTAAAATATAATTTCTTTTGTCTTGTTACATTTCTAATGTAGTTATCGAAAAATTAAGTTCAAAATTTATAGACAAAAATATCGATCTGATTAAATATAAAAACAATTTTGTGGGCGTGTTGGATATTACCAACATTTTCGGGCAAAACAAATAATTTAGGATTGAGGTTACTAAATATAATTTTCTTTATTTATATGTAGTTATGTTGTCTAGGCAATTTTTACTCCTATTAGGGTCAACAGGTCATTCCACTACAATTATATCAGTCGAGTTATCATTCAGAACATGGCATTATATAATACCTCTCTAAAAATAAAAGTGAATGTACGTACTACCTACATATCGCATAATCTTAGTAAATAACATAGAACCATCTTAGACGGATCAGCGTTTGACTTTAAAGCATAGAATCGTGTGCTTTTTATGAAGTAGTCAGCTCTGTCAATTTCTACGGATGTTTATTGTTATATCATAAATAAATCGATATTGTGGTCAATTATACGGTGATCGAATCAATATTTTCCTGTACACAGTGTTTTAAACGTGCATTACATGTATACTCCACATGCAGAAACATTATTTTTCGAAATGTTTTTTTTCGTTTTGCAGTTTAGCGCTTTTAAACAAAATATGCTTTTGCTCTTTTAAACAATACTGGATATTTTCTGTAAGCGACACACAGATCTACTTTTTAGACTATAGGTCTGAGCTTTTTTTAAAGTTAAGATTAAATATATTTAACTAAAGCATTCAAACTTACAGTCCTTTGGCTGTGAGTTTAAATGACTCAGTTAAATATTTAAAGTTGAGTTAAAGCTTGCTATGCTTGGCCAGCCATGGTAACATAACTCTTTTTCCCTCCTATAAATTTTTTATTTTTTTCTTTTCGTTTTATTCTTATTTATTTTTCTTTTTAAGGAATCTTCTTAATTTAGCTGTTTATTTCTTGCCCTATACTGGTACTTAAACATTTTTTATGTTTCAGTATACACCTAATAATAGTAAAATTTTAACTAATCAATAAATCTATACATATAATAAAACAGTAAAATTGGCGTGTCTATACAATGAATATTTTTACAAACTAGTCAATGTAGGGGGCTTAGGAACAGATAGCATTGCCTCGTTGGACGATAATTGCTATCCGTTGAGCCAAGTAGCTTCCGGCTCTGGGGTCACGGGTGGCTTTGATAAGCTTTTTGGAAATTTCTCCGAAAAGCTTATACGGCCCCGGACCCCACGAGCCGAGAGTTTCCACCCCAAACGGTTCAAATACCAGGTCTCCGCCTAGATTCTCGTACTTGCGCCGCTTGAGGTTCTCTGTTATCTACTTTGGAACTAAAGATAATTTGTGTAAAGTAAGCAATTAATTATGTGTGAATATCAAAATTACCTACGACTCAATTGCCGAGCCAACCCAAAAGCGCTTTCATCAACATTTCCCCTGATAGCTAACTTCAACTTGAATGTATTGTAGCTGGGAGACCTGCGAGTATTGTAGCTGGGAGTGAATGAACTCTATAACGGCTACATAATTAGTACATGCATATATTACATAATATGTGACTGGCGAGTTTTGGCAATGCATTAAATAACTGATTTTTAATTATATTCTAGACCATAGAAAGTTGTTCTGTTGGTATGGCATCTTTTTGTTAGGACGAAGTTGATTTAAATTTTAATAAATAACAGAACAAGCTCTATCGACTTTTTTTTGTTGAGCGTCCATAGTCTAGTAGAATATAATATAATAGTCTAGAACCTTTGGTTCGCACTCGAGAGGGTGCAGGTTCAAACCCGGGTGGAGGCGTGTACCAATGGGACATTTTCCGATCTCAATTACATAAAACGCCCCAATCTTTTATCTGAATTGTACTTAAGGATTCCCTACCCTCTACTAATACTCACTACCGTCAGAACTCCTTGTAACGTGCCAGCAAGCAATTTAACTTAACATGTTCCACTATGGTCCTAGACATTTTTAACTGTAATATTGGAGCCCTGAAGAGAGCATTGAGCAAGCATATTGTCGATCATGATACGTTGTGACGATGGTCAGCTGAATTTTCCACACTTGTTGTTATAAATATTCAATAGAATTATGTTTAATTAGAGTTTTGTTGCAATAGCATAAGATAATTAGAGAGATTAAACACATTGTATTTTAAACGTTAATCTGTAATCTGTATTCTATTTTTATTTACGCTGTATCTGTGGCTGTAAGTTTTCCATGATCTTAAAATAAAATACGGATGCATTGCAGTGGGAGAGCCATGCTTCGGCACGAATGGGCCGGGTCGACCGGAGTGATATCACGGCCCCAGAGAAAACTGGCGTAAAACGGCGTTAGGCTGTGTTTCGTTCAGTTAGTGAGTTTACCAGTGGCCCAACCTTCCTATTTCCCTATCACTATTCTCATTCCCTATTCCCTCATAAAGGCCGGCAGCGCACTTGCGACTCTTCGGATGTCGCGAGTGTCCATGGGCGACGGCAGTTGCTTTCCATCAAGTTACCCGACTGCTCGCTTGCCCCCTAAATATCATTAAAAGGATACAACTTAATTTGGTTGTGTTACTTACAATCACAGGTAAAACTCAGGTGTTAACAACTTAAAATTTTTATACCCCTAAACTAGACCAATACGTCATGATTGATGACATTGACAAACCTATATTCCATAGTACATTTTATGAATAGATACTGAAGTAGAGATTCTTCAGGTATATATGGTCGTTGACCCCAGTCAGCTGGTGTCAAAGACTCAGGCAACATGATACCGGTCATAACAAAACATCACTGCCGGCGGGACGCCACTATTGTCTTCATGAAAGCTTTCAATTAGCTTTCAAAGCTTTTAGCACTCTTAGCTTTATAATACCTGTTGCTAAATGACACCGGCAAGAACTTTGGTTCGCATTCGAGAAGGTGCAGGATCAAACCCCGGTGGAGGCATGTACTAATGAGACATTTTCCGGTCTCAAGTACATAATACGGATGCTCATTGCCGTGGAAGAGCAATGCTTCGGCACGAATGTTGCTACTTCCACTGGAGAAACTGTATACAAAAGAAACAAACAAATCCTTGATTGTTTTCGCCTACTTTTGTTACGGCCTGTAAAAGGCTAAACAGGAAAACTTTCAAGTTTCATTAAATGACGAAAGTTTTGCTGTCCCTGGGTCTCAGAATTAAGGCCTTTGCCAAGTGAAAAAAGAGTTTCATAAATAAGCGAATCAAGACACATTCAAAGTGTGTTATTGAAAGTATAATATTATGCAACCTGTTATTTTAATTATGCGCTAAATTATTAGCTTTATAGTGAAAGTACCTCGGAAACTGCACACAATATTAAAGTTACTGGGCCTTGGGAGGTTCTTCGTGAATATATTGAAATGCTTTTAACTAGTATACATATATTATGATTGTAATCTCATAAACAAATTCATGTTATTTTGTATACAAGACTAGCTGTGACGAACATAAGCCCGGGGCACGTAATCTGAAAATATGCCCCTGTCTATACCTGAGTGTCCGACAAGAATATATTAAATACTTTTATTCTATATACAAATACGATATTTTTTTTTATATCATACATATATTTAATACACATCCAAGACCCATGAACATTGATAACTCGCGACCCCCGGCTTAAGCTACCAACGCGCTTACCAACTGAGCCACGGAGGTCGTCAAACGATTATTGATCAAATTAGTTTAGTTGGTTTTATTTCACACGCATGCCTTTGCATCTAAATATTGAAGATGATTTATACAATATAGAGAATGGTAACTTCTCATCATATATTGTTGTACTTTGGACAAGATTTTAAATTACCGGTTGCCATAGTCGATCTTGTCCAGAGTATGAATAGCTCAATACGTATGGTAAATATATGTGCGGGTTTTCTCATGTAATGAGTTATGTCTCAATGGTACACGTCTTCACTCGGGTTCGAACCTAGCACTCTCTCTCGAGTGCGAGCCTGAGGTTAAGGGAATGAACGTTGTTTCTTTTTTCCACGGTAGCATTTAATCGCCATTAGTATCCAATTAATATCAATTAAATATATGCGAAATTCGTTCAGTGATTGACGGACATGCATCTAAACAAACAAACTTTCCCTTCTTATATTATATAAAAATAAGTCTGGTTTTCCTTCCTGACGAACTTCCTCCAGAACGCACGAACCGATTTGGACAGTTTTTCATTCGTTAGATAGGTCTCGGGCTACGTGAGGTGTATCGCACAGAAAATTCCGGAAAATTTTTAGGAGAAATGCAGGAAAACAGGGAAAAATTATTTACACATACATGTGGCATGCACTACAACGGCGCTTGACAGCTACTCATTGTACTCTGCTCAATTAATTCCTCATAATAGAAGAGTTTAAAAATTTATTGCAGGTTCCATTAAGAGGTCACTAGGTGTAACAAGCAATAGTTAGTTTGTAATATAAGTGTAATAAGTACCTACTAGGCTCATATGCGAGTACTAGGTACAATCACTTGACCTCTCAAGTATGATTTAATTTGCATATTTATTATTGTTTAAATTTAAGCAGCATAGTTCCAAATATTTGTAAGTTTTTTTGTAACATAATTTAATTACATATGTAATTAAATTATCATAAGTGAATATTTCGGATAAAAAAGAAATATTGTGCAATTTTTTTTTTCAGTTTTACACCCTTATATTCATGAAAATATTTAAACAGTGTTTAACTAATCAAGATTCGCTGTCCTTTTCTGTCGTGTGACGTTTTCAATGTTCCAAAAAAGGACTTCTAAACGGGCTTCGGCCCACCACACATTTCCACCACTGCATCTCCGTCGCCAGGATCGACAGCGGTATCCAACCACGAAAACCTGCAGATATGATCTCAGGGAGCCCGAGGGACTTGCTAAAGCTGCTAAGCTAGGTTCGAGATTACGTTGGATTTTTTGTGTTAGATTGTTTCCAGTAATAATTATGACAAAAAAGCTTAAAGGCACGGAAATCCCTAGGGCAGAAGTTCCAAAAAAGGACTACGAAACTTGACTAGTTAAATACTGTTTGAATATTTTTATAAATAAGAGAGTGAGTGATTCGATTAAATATCAAGATTCACAGTTGCCGTCTAAAATTAGTACCGGCAAAACCGCTCTTTAGCGCTATTCCGCTTGTAGTCGTTCCGAGACCGCGATTTTAACTTTAACTAATTAAGTTAAGTTTTATTTTTCAATACACTTGATTTTAATTTAAGTTGTTTTGTGTCAGATGGTCTTGGTGCCATTATTTTATTCAATTTTGGAGGGATCTGTGTATCTTAGTGACTGATCAAAGAATTTAAATATTTTTTATAGCTCTAAACAACTGACTAAAAACTGTCAAATATAGCAAGATACATCCAGCAATTACATTGATATTGTGTGAACTCAAAACTCTTCCTTACGGCCCTCGACCCGTCCCACGTCCTTAGGGCGCGCGGTACAGAGGTTGTGGTCAAGCTATAATCAGATTTTGCTTAATATCTTCACCCGTTCGGGTATTTGCTATGTCAAATTGAGGTCGGTTATAAATATACATATATTTGTAACCGACCTCAATTTGACCATAAAACAATATGTTGTATGAAATCCTTTAATTACAGACAATAATTATATAACAAATTATTGTCTGTCAATATTATATTAATATTGTGTCTGAATATGATTACTCCATTGTTCTATATTGGTCCTAGGGTATCGAGATCGGGTTTACCCGAAACTCGAAAACCCGGGAAAACCATCGTTTTGGGGATCGTAAAAAACCCAGTTCGAAAAATGAAAAACCGGGTTATAATTTTGATAAATATTTTGGGCAAAGGCA
>JAOTAV010000211.1:0-10722 GCA_026546445.1 Cyclargus thomasi | reverse complement strand
CAAGACCTGATGGAATCAAAGTAAATATAGTTTTTATATGATGGTAGGTAGGTAATTCAAAATTAGTAAGCACCTTTGTTGTTACAAATTTTTGTTGAACAGTGATATTTATTGACCAAAAGAAATTTAACAGATCATATAATTTTACAGATAATTTAACGGTCCCCCAAACTAGGCGGCGCCTGTCCTTTGAGGGAGTTTATACAATACAATTTATGTTTAACGGCTAACGAACAGAAACAGTTATAAACACTTTATAAAATAAAAAACAGAAACAAAAAAAAAATAAAAAAACAAGATAAAACTCTTGAAAGTAAAATATTAAGTCTGTAACGTTGTATGTGCGTGTGAGTGTAGTGTGTGTGTGTGTGTGTGTGTGTGTGTGTGTTATATTAGAGGCTATTTAACCGCGAACTGCGAGTTTCACTAAAATCGTTTTAATAGCATTTGCATTTTGAATTTAAAATATTAATCTTTAAATAAAAATTAAATACAAACAACAAATGAGTTACATACAATTTTGGAGTAAATTTTAATGTTTAAAATATTCTTGTTATGCTTTGCAGAGATAGCTATTTCTATTCTTTGGCCGCTTTATAAAAAGGCATATAAGTAGGTACTCCGCTATAAATAGACACAATAACTACCAACTTGGTTGAGCCCGGGCTATTTGACTTGGCTTCAAAGTTATTGCCTGTTTATGGGACCAAAAATTATGCCAATTGGCTAGAATCCAGCGTGAGTATGCCATGAAAATTACACGCAGATTTCAAGCCAAATGTACTGCATGCGAAATAAGAGCTGAGTCCTAGCCCCCTTATTAATAAAAATATTTAAACAATGTTTAATTAATCAAGGTTGGCTGTCCCTTTCTGTCGTGTGAAGTTTTCAAGATTCCAGAAAAGGAATGCGAATCTTGATTAGTTAAACACTATTTAAATATTTTTATGGATAAAGGGGTAGGAATAATAAAAAAAAACTACAAAAACTCCTATTTTATTACCTTAATTTTAATTAACCAGATATTAAAATTTATCAAAAAAGGCACACATTTTTTAATTTAGTGGACCGTGTTTTTTGACGCAGTCCGTAGTCCGAGCTACACGAAATCGGTGTGTTACCAGACTAATAATTATTTATTATTACCAGACTAACAATTATTATATACATTATACTGCGTTGCGGTGCACTTAACATAACTAGAAAATATGTACCATGAGGGGAATTGAAACAAAGCCAGTTAACGGACCTACGTCATTTGGTCGGAATATTTAAATTCCATATATGTCTTGATATATCGGCTGGGTTTGACAAAAGAAAATAATTTAAATCTGCAGTATGGCTCTGTTCCAACTTCCCTGATTAAACATGACGTTATTCTTTTAAATCTAAATTGTAAAACGCTGTTGCAACGACGAACTGCAACGGAAAAGAGTGGATTCACTATTGAAGTCTTTAATAATAAGCTGATTTAATTAAACTGGAAAATCCTTGTACAAAATTTTAATTACAGCTAAAATTAAACCGATAGCGGAATATCAGCTGTAAAATACTGCAGCGCCGGCCGGTGCAGGTGTCGGGGAAAACTAATGCAACAGTATATCATCATACAGTAAAGAAACTCAGCCCATCTTGAAGTTGATCACTATTACGTATTCAATCAATCTAATCGGTGACGTTCATGTAACCTCTGTCAAAAAATTGACATTTATATACAAACCTCTATTTTCAAGAACAAAGTGACAACACAACATTTTCTTGCTAAATGCTTTTTTTATGATATTGAGGGGGCAAGCGAGCAAACGGGTTACCTGATGGAAAGCAACTGCCGTCGCCCATTGACACTTGTGACATCCCAAGAGTTGCAAGTGTGTTGCCGACCTTTATGAGGAAATAGGGAATGGGAATAGAGATAGGGGGACCAGGGAAGTTGGGCCACTCGTAAATTCGCTCACTGAACGAAAAACAGCGCAATGTCGTTTCATTTATTACCACTCCGGTCGAGCTTGCCCATTCGTGTCGAAGCATGGCTTTTCCACGGCAGAATATTTATAAAGGAAATAAATTTGTTTTGACCGAGGCCTAATTACCACTACCGCTTAATAGATAAGGCCAACCACTAATGTATAATAGTCATTAAAAATAAAAGCATGGAGGTGCGAAACCGGTTGTACCAGTGCACTTGATCCATAGCGTGTATCGTAGTGCACTTGTTATATAAACACATACCATTTATAAAGAGGTATGTTTTTAAATATTTTTCAAACATAACGGTGTCTTATTGGTGCTTTGCCCCCGCAAGTGTCATGTCGCTTGAAGAGCCTAAGTTCTGCAGTCTACTCACACATAGTGCCCAATCTTTAAAGCTATCTGAACTATTATAAAAGTACCTAATTTCGATGGTCTAGTATAAAGTTGACCTACTATGAAATAATTTATATTGTTCTGGTACTTAGTTTCTACGTTTAAGAAAATTTTTGGACGAGTCATTAAATTTGCCGTGTATTGCAGTCACAACTCTCAAAATTAATAGAACGTTATTGAGCACGTACGTACATTCTTGTTGCCCTATATTTAAACGATATAAATTAAAAAAAAAAGTGCTTAACTGTTAATACATCCAGTTGTATTAGACTGCGTTGTTCGTTCGGATAACGACAATAAGAATATGAACAATTTAAAAAAAGCTTCAGGCTCATTTACACAGGGATGCAATGATAACTTTAAAACATTAAAACACCTATTACTATATAAACTTTAACACATCCACAACTATAACGTTAAAATTAGATAATAATGCTTTAATCAAAGCAACTACAAATATTTGTTTGTATAAAATCAAAATAGGAGTATAAATCAGCGCTGAGCTTAATGTATTGGTTTTCAGTGCGTTTTGTGTTGAAATTATGATGTGGGGTGATTATCGTTGACGCTAATGGCTGATGACACGAAATGAAAACAGTTTTATGGCCAGCGCAAACGGACGGCAGATGAACGCAACTGTTTACATATTTTTATAGACACAAAGTGAAACTACTGTATATTCACATACTATGTAACATATAGCTGTGTCAAGTGTAGCGACAACTTTCTACATTTTGTCGCTCGTCTGTCGTGTCGCTGCTAAATCAATAAAGTCGTTAATAATTACAGACGTTAAAAAGAAAGACAGAATTTATTTTACAGTTGCAATAATGCCGAAGTGAGCACCTGCAGGGCTAGCATAGCGTCAGTATAGACATACAAAAGTATAAACAAACGGAAATGCTCTACATCTTAGATATATGCCTATGAAAATCATACTAATTATCCCCTTTATTCATAAAAATATTTAAGCAATCTTTAACTAATCAAGGTTCGCTGCTTTCAGTCGTGTGACGTTTCCAATGTTCCAAAAAGGGACAGTGAACCTTAATTAGTTAAACATATTATTATGAATAAGAGGTTTAGTCCTTACGAAAAAATAGCGGAAACCAATATATATTTATGACTATTGTGGGAATAGACTACCTAGCCAAAATCTTACGTAATAGACAAGTTTTTTATTTACGTTTTACAAAAACCATAAAGAGTTTTGGCTAGGTGCTCAGTTCTGAAGCTGCTGAAACTTCACTGTAAGATGTAGAATAAGTGTAATCGTAATGATGCATTCATTCCGTATGGGGCGCAAGTCACATGACAAATGACGGCTAAGCTGATAAGCACAACAGTAAAATGCTAACGACACAGACTGCGGAATGAGGTTTGACACTGTATGGTATTACTTCACGCGTGCAAAGTAACGGATAAAATCTTGTATTTAGTATAGGTACACGTTATGAAAGAAATTCAGATTTTCGAAAGATCAAGAAGTTTTTTGCGATTAAAGTTTTCCATATTATTATATTATCTTTCTCGCAAAACGAAATTTACTATGAACTTCTTATGCAGTGCATGGATTATGACGTAACAGGATACCTTGGAACTTCCTTTCTAAATCGCTACTTTAAAGGTTTATAATTTTGTTATTTTTCATCACATTATTAAAAAATCAACTTGTCTCTATAGTTTTTCGGTAAAGTTTTAAATAAAAAATATATGAACATTTTCCATATTTTCATATTTACGTAAATATTTAAACAAAAAATGTATGAACATTTTCCATATTTTCATATTTACATAAATATTTAAACAAAAAATACATTGACATTTTCAATTATATACGTCAAGATAACTAACTATGATTGCCAATTTGCAAACAATATTTCCATAGTCTCCTCCCACTGCACTAGTTTTGATGATTTTTTTATGTGTTTTATGAGATTTGAGAATGGTTTAGACTTTAGCCTAAGACCGGCAGGACAACATTTGCCGGACCCACCAGTTACGATCAATTTCTCAACTCACGCCGTTGCTGCAAACGCACCATAACTTTCATACGGTTTGGTAAAAGCAAGGATACTTCTTATACAATTATTAAATAACTAGCTGGTGCCCGCAACTTCGTTGCGCAAAAATTTGTATATCACGCGGGAACGGTACATTTTCCCGGGATAAAAAGTAACATATATGTTGCCCAGACCTAATAGCTATTAAACATAAAAATATTTATTCGAATCCGTTCAGTAGTTCCTGATATTGGCGCGTACAAACAGACAACATTAAGGCCGGCAACGCACATGCAACCCTGATGTTGCGAGTGTCTATGGGCAGCGGTATTTGCTTTCCAGGTAACCCGTTTGCTCGTTTGCTCCCTTATTTTTAGTAAAAAGAAAAAACAAACAGACAGACTTTTTTGTCGATATGTGTTCTATTACTGTTCCTTAGCACCCCCGTATTGATTTTTTTTTTCAAATCAAATCAAATCTATTATTTTGCATATGTGTGTTACAATGAGTTTGGTTGCATCACATAGGCCCCTTGGGGCATGCAAAATTATTTTGTAAAAATATTAAATGTACAGACACTCTAATTTTACTGTTTTATTATATGTATAAAGTAAATAAATAATATGCAAGAAGCAATTTAAATAACTTTAAACTTTATTCAAATACTTTCGTATTGTTTCAAACACTGTGTAAAGTAAAATTCGACGCTGGTGCGAGGTAACTGCCCTCGAAATGGCAAAGAGCTTAGCATTTAGGGGTTTACGATTAAATTTATTACGGGACAGTCTACGAGATGAAACTACTTTTATTAGACGGATTTATATTATTTAAATTAGCCTTTCCAACGAATACAAAAGAAAGGTTATCTTATTTTTTATGATATATGCATTCATCAAAGAAAATGATGTTGACTTTTTCACGAGAATAAAAATATTGTGAAGCCGAAAGAAAAACGTTTTTCAAACGTTTGATGCGTGGTTGTTACTTTTATTAATAGTTAGTTTATCCTCTCATACATATTTTTAGTGTTTCGAAGACAAACGGCAAAAACCCGGATTCTTATAGATTAGTCATGAATATAATATAATCATGTTTGTTCATCAGAATAACATGGTCTAGTCGTTCTGAGAAAGAAGACGTATTTTATTAAAAGAACAACTTTGGGTGTTCTCATAGTTTGAACTATATTTCTAGATTTTTATCAAACCGTCAGAATGAATCTATAGATATTGTTGAATTGATAGATCTAAAAACGATATTGAATTTCGACTAGTTCATGCTTAAGATTCTTCCAAAGGTTGTAATGTGGAGAACATTCTGAAAGACATCCACTTTTAAATTAAGAAAATGATAAAGCGTAAACTGAAAATCATAAATATTATGAAAAAGTATAGAGATATAGAAAGTTGACCATCGTTATGCCATTCTGTAATTAAAATCTTTGACTGCAACTTCAGTGCAATTCAGTCAAAATATACTCTATCCAAATGACGATATACCGAACCATGTCGGCTTAATAATCTCGCATCATGCACAAAGTGAGATCACAAAGCTCGTAACGTGGTGGTATATTACCTAGCAGTAAATTACCTACCGCCGTGAGAGCCTTTCGGTGTTTACTCGAGCCCATCTACGGATCCATCGAGCCTACAGATTGTGCTATTATCCAAATATATTGCCGACACGCTCCCATTGTTTATCGCTCACTTCCCGGCGATATGACATGTTGGTACGTCATATTACTGTCATAATATGCCAGTCGTTAAATACTATAATGTAGGATTCGTATGCATAGAGCTTTATTGTTCATATGGGCTAGATAGCCAGTTTACGCGTAGAGGTTAAAAATTACAATTTTACGGACTTTTCAAGAAAAGCCACAAAAAATATACATTTTTTAAATTATATAACAATTTTGAATATCAGAAAATATTTATATAATTATATTAAACTTTAAATAAAATAATCTATACATTAATACGCGAGTGGAAAACTTTCTACCTCCCTTCTTAGGAAAGACGCGTAGATGTAAAAGCATGAAATTTCTTCCAGTTATAGTTCATATGGAGGAGGAGCGTGGAACACCAATATTATTTTAAAATAGCTTTAATCTTGCAAATTTTAAATACATATAACGCACGCACATACCTACCTATAAATCTAGACTCTAAAATTTCGTGTGAATCTAGACTTAAAATCTCGTGACTGGCCTATGGCTATGGTCAATTTCACGATAAATACACTCGGCCATCATCCCAATAACACTCAGTACTAAGCTGGACAGTAAACAGCCGCTCCTGAAGCAGTATGCGATAGCCCAGAGGGTGGCAAATGTTTTAAATTATTACCTTTTAATTAAGAGATTAAAATTTTTTAACGCAACTCGTCCTTATCATATTCATGTGGCATCGTACTTTTCATATACCTTAATTTTCTCGCATCAGCCATTTTGATATTTGAGCAATTAATTACATCACCAGGGACCCAATTAAGCTAATAAAATGGCCGCCATAAAGACGTCTACCCTTTTCATTTCGTATCTAATGGGATTTTCTACACTATACATACTATATCTTAATTGTTTCTAACGACTGTGTTATGCTCATCATGATATTATATAACAATTTTGAAATTGTTACCGTGGGAGAGCCATGCTTCGGCACGAATGGGCCGGCTCGACCGGAGTGATACTACGGCCTCACAGAAAACTGGCGTGAGACGGCGTTGTGCTGTGTTTCGTTCAGTGAGTGAGTTTGCCGTTGGCCCAACTGCCCTAATCCCTTATCCCTATTTCCATTTCCCATTCCCTCATACAGGCCGACAACGCACTAGCGACTCTTCGGATATCGCGAGTGTCTATGGGCAACGCCAGTTGCTTTCCATCAAGTGACTCGTCTGCTTGCTTACCCCCTAAATACCATAAAAAATAATAATAATAGTATTCGTAACGTGAAAAGAAACTTAAACGTTTAAAAGTCTAAAAATATCAAATTTGGAGATGTAACAAATAAAAAATTCCGTTTTTAACATTATACATACAAACACACAATATTTATGCTTACAAAGTCAAGTCATTTGAAGAATTATGAATGAAGAGAAAGAAGGTACAGTTCTGTGTGGCCCTGTGGGAAATATGCGTGAGAATAACCTATGTCTCTCCCGAAATTCCTCTGCAGATATGTTTTTGCACTTGTGAAAATGAAACATTGCTTTTCTCTCCCCTTGAAGAAGATAAATTATCTCCTGTTGTAGTTAATGGTGAGATAAGGCCAGCCTAGCGCGTACTATTTTATTAAGTTCCTTTTATATAAGATTCCTAGTTTTTTTTGCACAAAGGAATAAACTTCTCTTTACTTCTCTATGATATTTTGTTAGGAACTTTAAATGCAACCCGCTATGCGCCATAAATCGTTTATTCGGGTTCCATAAAAATGTAGAGTAGAGTTAAAAATTACTCTTTTTCATTTTTAAATCCTCTCTTTCTCGTCCTTCTCTCTGTCTCTGACAAATTTAAAGCAAAAAAAATTAAAGAGTGTCAAGCAGACTTAAAAGCTTTTTGTGTGTGGATTAATTATTTCCTCTCACAGTGCAGTTAATTTAAATGTAAAATACACTTTACTTTTAAATGTAAATTACACCTCCAGTAATTTAACAAAAGAACGAATGCCCTACAAAACTGTAGTCATGACTATTAAAACTAATGGCGTATTTAAAATAAAAAAAAAAACGCAATTGCCATGTTGCGACATTGATTGTACTGGAGTAATGATTGTAAAATTTTAATTATAAAAAATAATGAAATTAAGCAGGGAGTTAAATATTAAGTTTTTGCTAGAGGTAGTAAACAAATATTAAAAAATATTAAATAGATAGGTAGATACAAAAACATAAATCACAAGGATAACAATTCTTAGTCGCTCGATGGGAAAGCGGGAGCCTGGTGTAAAGTTTTCGCGAAACCAGCTTTGATGTATTAACGGGCTGAAGTTTTAAATGCTAAAGGTGGACTAGGGTCAACCCAGGGGGCGGGGATAGTTGAGGTAAAGGTCAGCTCGGTGACCAGCACAAAAACTTCTTAACTAACACACAAAGTTTTTATAACAGCTTAACATATTACCGAAGGCAAAGGGTTCGTAATAACATTTATTAATATGCAATGAATACCCACGCACAAACTCTACTTAGAATTTAATATTATACATCGAAATTTTCATGTAATATGTAAAACGTAAGCTTAGAACTTTGTAATAAGTGGGATAAAACTATTTTATTACTTGAATTTGTAGTAATAAATAAAGTCGCTAAAATTTTCAGATCTTGTACTCACGTACCCGATGGCTGCCTAGCGGTGCATGCGAAATTTCTGAATGCTCTCTCTCTTAAATATTATATTTGAACCTTTAAAATATTTCTCATCAGTAACAAGCAAAAATCGACCGAGTACGAGTAGGGCTCGCGTACGAAGGGTTCTGTATAATATTAGAGCAAACATAGGTAAACATTGTGGTTTTGTATGAAAGCCCACCTTAATTATTAATTTTGTTTAATTTTTGTTACTAATTAGTAAATTATATACATAACTTAGTATTTTGTGAAAAGTTCAAGCGCCTGCCTGTTGCCATTATTGATATCGAGCTCAAATAGCAAATAAATCACGTTTGTTGTTTGAGAGAGTTATTAAGTATTTGTTGTTATAGCAGCAACTCAAATAAATATTCTGTGAAAATTTCAGCTTTCTTGAGGTACAGCCTGGAGACAGACAGACGCGCAGCCGGACAGACGGAAAGACATCTTAGACTTAGTAATAGGGTCCAGTTTTTACCCTTTGGATACGGAACCCTAAAAAGCATGAAATATAATTCAAGTGACAATTTATGTATAGACATTATATTTTCTCTCTGAGACGGACAGCCCTCTGTCCGACTGATATGGCTGCTGATAAAAGATATACTATTGAGTCTCGGAAAGCGGAAAAATATTTTTCATTATTCGCACGGGACTTGCTAACCTAGTATTGTAATATGTTACAAGTTTACATATTTTCATAACACAAAAAATCCAATAGCGTAAAAAGGAATGTCCTGAACATACAGTCCTAAAAAAGTAACTTTTCTTTGAGGCAGTCGCGTAACAATCAATGATGAATCCATATCGGCTTTCACGCAGCTAAAATTCAGTCCGGATTCTGCTACCTATCGGGATGCGGGATCCACGATTCGGCGTTGTCAGTTATAATTTGCTACGGATGTGGGAATCGGCGGATTTTGCGCTTTACGCGTCGACTACGTGTCAATAAGAAGATCACATACAATTCAATTTATAACAATATAGATTTTGCTCTCGGCTTCGCTCACTTGGCAAACAAACAATAATCACTTCACCATTTATAGTATTACTATGCATAATGAATTTTTACCTGAAACTAGCTTTTGTCTGTTCGCTTGACATGTCGCAGGAGGGTTATATTTATATCTAAGTCCGCTTATACCCTATCTGTATACCAATTACCAAACAATACCATCAATCCGTTCAGTCGTTTTGGCCTGATTGACTGATAAATATCCATTATAACTAACAAGACCCAGTTTAAAATATCTCAATAACACTTTGAATAAATAGTAAGTTAGTAAAACGAGCCCGTTGTGAATATAAATTACAGGGTGGTCACGTCCGGTACAGTACCGCGGAAACCACCCTGTATCCGCCACTTCACTGAAACTAACTTTCAGTCTCATTTTAATACTATATTAGTTGGATAGTAAATAGTTAGTTGAAAGTTGGAACAAAATGGGTTATTTATATACGGTGTAACATAAGTTATAATAATAACCGCGACCAATCACACACCCCCTAATAATTATTATTAGGGGGTGTGTGATTGGTCGCGGTTGTGTATCCCTTGACCCTGCCTGAAACGAAAAGAAAAGTACTAAAACCCCAACGGTGTTCTTACACTTACAAGTATGTCACCGAGTCTCACATACCCCTATGGCCCTCCCAGACTGCCGGAGATGCAGAAATGCATTTTCCCAACGAAGAAAAGGGTGTGTGTAAGTATTGAGTTCCCTGTATATAGTTATAGATTACTGTAAACGGATGGGCTAAAGATTACAAAAACTTAATTTTAATATCGACAGCAGAAAGCGGAAGTGGCATATCTCAAAAAGTTTAACTTTACACCAGCACCAAAAATGAAAAAAACCCTAATTAATTTAGAGATGAAAGTTGAAATTTTGAACATATCTCATATTGGATTATACGACAAGCATGTTCAAAATTTATATTTTATATCTTTATTAATTAAGGTGTTGTAAATAGTTTTTTCGCTCTGGAGTAAATTTATATAAATTTATAT
>JAOTAV010000210.1:0-10722 GCA_026546445.1 Cyclargus thomasi | reverse complement strand
CGTGGGGGAGCCATGCTTCGGCACGAATGAGCCAAAGTTTCGACGGCCTCACAGAAAACTGTTGTGAAACGGCGTTGAGCTGTGTTTCGTTCAGTAAGTAAGTTTACCTGTGGCCCAACTTCCCTAATCTCTATACCCAAGCACGTGCGCTCCGTACTGGCTTAAAAGCAGTTCGTTGCTTGCCATATGAAATTAGAGTCTTGTTCGTACAAAAGTCCCTTTTACGAATGAAAAAATATCTAAATATCTAAACCCGATCTAGACCCAATAGTTTGTCAAATATTTTCAAATTGTCAAAAATCGTCCAGTCGTTTGAGAGAACTTCAATGACAAACACGCACAAATATATTAATCGTCACTTTCATACTATCACAGACCAACTATATTTCTGTGGTGCTGTATTGGTATAGATATCCCAGGTCTGCCAGACCTATGTCATTTTTCAAAGCTCACATTTTGAGAATTTTATTAATTCTAGAAGAGAATATTTAAGAAGTCGACAAATAGTCAACCGACTGTTTTACTACTAGCCGACCCAATCCACCAACCGATCGAAACGACCAACCAGTTGACAAACCGGTCGACCAACCAGTCAACCAACCAGTCGGCCAACCAGTCGACCAACCAGTCGACCAACCAGTCGACCAACCGGTCGGCCAACCAGTCGACCAACCGGTCGGCCAACCAGTCGACCAACCGGTCGGCCAACCAGTCGACCAACCGGTCGACTAACAAGTCGACCAACTAGTCGACGAACCAGTCGACAAACCGTTCGGCCAACCAGTCGACCAACCAGTCGACCAACCAGTCGACCAACCAGTCGACCAGGCAGTCGACCAATCAGTCGACCAACCGGTCGACATACCAGTCGACCAACCAATCGACCAACCAGTCAACCAACCAGTCGACCAACCAATCGACCAACCAGTCGACCAACCAGTCGACCATTCAATCGACCAACCAGTCGACCAACTAGTCGACTAACCAGTCCACCAACCATTTGACCGACCAGTCGACCAACCGGTCGATTAATCATACCATTCGATAAATTAGATAATAAACAACAACTATTGAAACCATAGTGGTTAAAAAAAACCAACCAACCATAAAAGCAGTATTTTTTATTACTATAGCAAATTTAACCCGAGGGACGTTGTTCTGCCGGTCATTTACACTGTGGCTGAGTACCTTACCAGACACTCATAGGAATAATCCTGTGCCACTACTGACCATTCCCTATTCTTTCAGAAAAAAGGCCGGCAACGGCAGTTGCTTTCCATTAGGTTACCCGTCTGCCCCCTTTCCCCTTTAATCATTTCTATTCAACTTAGCTAACAGTTCAGTAGAATGTTGTGATCTAACCAGCAAAATTCAACTTCACGTTCCAGCAGCCTCGCGGAGAAGGTGTACTACTGCATATTGTATACTGTAGCATTACCTATCGTCAGAAATCTTATATGATCAGGGCTAGTAAAATGTTCAATGAAATATCTAATATAATTGATGTAGTTCTGTTCTGCACAAAGGTACGAACTTTTAAAAAGGATCTTATTAATTATTATTTCAGTTGATTACAACATGTCATGATTTGTGTAAATTTAAATTTTTGACTGGTACCGACTTCAAAATTATGAAGATTATGTACGGAAATAGGCTGATGCTTTACCGAATTCTGAAACAGGCACTGTTAAAGAATAAATTTTATTTAATACTTTTTAGTTTCTTTTGTACTATTTTAGCTTTTTTGATAAAAAATAATATCGAAATAGGTGCAGCCGTTTAAGCGTGAAGAAGTAACTAACAAACACACTCACAAACTTTCGCATTTATAATATTGTATTAGTAGGAAGTAGGATGATGGATTTACCTAATGCTGTATCGAACAGCTACTTAATTATTAATTATTTATTGTTCAATACATTACATATTTATAGATTCATGACTACAAAACATCTTGACGTAAAAACTACGAAGAGTTTATCTGGACAAACTTTTTATATAGACTTTTTTATATAAAAGAAATATACATGAAAGTTTGATTTCGCTTTTAATACAAAATTTGTTTTTATTACTTTATAGAAAACTGGCTTCTGACCGTGGCTATGCTTGGACTTAAAACTATATGACACAAATCTTGATTCCATATTTTATGCTCTTGGGGTTTTCCTTTTCCTTTAATGCCTACGACATACCTCGTAATATCATAAGGAATGATGACAAAGTAATCATCTAAACGGTTGATCTGACAGCTGACCGGAGCGTCAGTCTTAGACTGATGCCAGATTGAGCGAGTAATCATCGCCTTACAAACTTCACTTCGATTGAATTGTAGAATCGTGTCGTGTGGCTTTAAAGCTCGCCTTTATAATAATTAGATGTTGTATGTTATCTTGTATCACTGTAAAATCAAAATATTCTATACATATTAATGACTTCAAAGACATTATGTACTTTACGTAAGCGTGGAAAATGAAAGCACGCTTGGCTGCTTCGGAAAATAGAATTTATATGAAACGTGATCACTATCGTCAATTTCAACGTGATTATTTTCATCATCATCTCCTATTTAAAGGGAGAATAACACTGCTGTCACAAGAAAAACTAGCTAAGGGCGAGCTGGACTCGTGCACGAAGGGTTCCGTACTAGGAGGGGGCAAAGAATTGAGAAAATGTATTTCCAAAAGTTAAACAGCTATAGCCATTCATGAAATATCAAGCAATAGCGCGATGTTGACATTTTAGTGACATATATATGTATAGCGGAAGACCAATTCATTTCTTATATAAGAGCCATCCATAAATATTTTATTTATTTCGTGTGTAGTATTTCTTATTAATTGTGAATTTGTATCAAATGGGTAATCTATTAACGGTAATACACCTGCTGTGACTCATCACATCACCTGTGAAAATGTCAGCTCTCTAGTTATTTGGGCTCTTGAGATACAGCCTGATAGCCGGACAGACATCATTAATAGGGTCCCGTTTTTACCCCGGGAACGGAATCCTAAAAAACGCACGTGCACGACGCATCAAACAGTTTTTTTTTCACAATTGAGTTATAAAACGATTTGCCTACTAAATGCCAGTATAAATTAAAAAAAAGTCTGATATGCCCTTTCATAAGAAATTGTCATAAAACAGAGTAGTAGACATTTCAGTCCAAATCTTGTCACAAACGGGACTCATGCACACCCATTGATTGTACATTGATTGACAATGTAGGGATTCTTGTTTTGTTACACCCCGTAGATATACTCCGTTATCGAATAACTATCAGGCGACACGACAGCCCTTACCGGCAATCCAAAAGGCAATTTAAGTCGATATACGATTTAATACCTCAGTAAATAGCTTTTTAGTTGAATGTGATAAAAGTCTTAAAAACTATTTATTCATTTTAATCGTTTTAGTTAGTTTAACCCAGGAGTTCCAAATCTTTTCAACCTTTTATTTGTCAGGGATGATTTCAATATATTTTTGGTAACAGCGACCAATATGAAGGAAATAAAAACTGAAAATTAAATTACCTAAAAATGACCTAGGATAATATTTCAGTAACCTAATTCTTGCTAATGTTATTATTTTGAATGTTTGTGTGGATGTTTGCGCATCAATCACACCAAAGCTACTGTAAGGATTTGGTTGATTGATTGATCCCAATTCTTAGAGGGCTTGTTTCACCGCTGATGACTGTCGTGTAAGTTATCCATGATTTTTTTGTCAGATATAGTATGAAGAATATGTAAAAAAAAGTTGTGGATAGCCTTTGCAACACTTATCAGGAAGCAGTGAACCAGGCCCTAACTCATTAAATATCTCAGAGTATACTTTACTTAAAATATACCGTTTGTAAGCGAGTAAACAATGAATTAGTTACAATTCAACCACAGTCCTCGGTTTGGCACTTCGTTAGGAAAATTTCACAGAGACAGTTGGTACTCGAAGTCCGTACTTAGTCGGTATGATTTACCGCTAAGACTAAAGATTACAAGACTTAGTTTCAAAGTGAATACTTTGATAGTAACGCCCGGGGTGTATGTACGTGGCCAGTTTTTTACGTCAGGATAGCAAGCCCTCTTTGGAACTGTCTTGGCTTGGTAACACGGGCTTGTGAACGATTTTTTCTTTAACTAGAGGTCCCCCTGTGGTCGAAATTCAATCATAAATATTTAAACCCATCGTGTAGAGGAGCTTTCAAAAATACTATAATCTTTTCTCAATTCAATCACAGACTTCAATTAAGCATAAGGTTACCAGGCCATTAAATTTTATTAAAAACAATTCACAGACGTCAACCATAAAAAGGGTATTTCGTGTATGAATCACGTCTCATGTCAATATATTGTAGTGCGCTTAGCGTTTTGTTTATTAAAAATATGCAAGATTTTAGCATATTTTAAATAATATTGGTATTCCACGCTTCTCCTCCACACCAACTATAACTGGGAGAAATTTCATGCTTTTACACCAGCGCGTCTTTCGAAAAAAGAGGTACAAAGTTCTCCGCTCACGTATTAATATATAGATTACTGGCTTAGAAATGAATATTGAACTTCTCTGGTTTGAACTGTCCTCATATATCCTGGACAAGATACGGCGTATTTCATAAAAAAACATGCCTAACTTTAAGATCTCTAGTAGAAAACTCTAAAAGTCAACGCTAATGGTGTTTTATTTTATCCGTTATTCTGATATCGTAATAACATTATGAATGAAGACCAGAGTGGAAGAAGCGGATAATTACCAATTTTCAACTGCTTGATCATTACCACTGAATACTGAGCTACAAATGGCGGTATTTAGAGCTGTATGAAAGGGTCCAATCATTTCAATTCAGGTATTGCACTAATCGGCTTATAATATGACCAGTGTCTGTAATAGGTGCTATTTGTGTCGAACCAGAGAATTTCAGAGCCCTGCGGTACGTTGCATCATGGAACGAATAATTTTGATGCAGTTCATATGATTAAAGACATGAGTTGAAGATGCAGATAGTTAACAATCAGAAAACTCATGGTTTTTTTAACACTTAAGGATTGCCGCGGAGAACTTTTTTGATTCCCGACGTTTCGGCCGCTGGAAATCCGTAAGCATTAAAAAACCATGAGTGATACTCGCGTAAACCTTAGAAATCAGAAAACTGTGTTTTTGTACAACTCTGACTTTTATATAACTCTGATAGAAAAATGATTTGCATTAATGTATATATCTTTGTACAAATAATTATACTTAATTATAATTAGTTACATTAGCCTGATAACACTTAATTATCTAGCTCAGTTATCGTAATAACTCCATAGGGGCTGTTACTTCTAATAGTACAGCGAACTCATTGGCACCCTAAATCATGATTTCTTAATTCATTTATATCTACACTTTTGCACTAATATATATTATAATGCTTTTTTAATTTTTGGTTTGAATAGTAAAGCGTAGTGTCTTTATTGCGTCACTGTTTTTTCAAAAACAAAGACTATTTAAAAAAAAATCCTTGATAAAAATATTGGCGATTTCTAATTGACGTAGTCGCGGGCAGGAACCCCAAGATATAATACAGGATAATAAAGTGGTGAACGCTGAACGCATATATCATAACCAAACGAATCGAAGTCATTTCCTCTTTGAATTCGACAGCGAACAATTCGGACGAAGCGGACGATTCGGGGCTGGCAAGTGTGCGAGGTTTTATGACATTTCATATATAGAATTCTAAAATTCGTTTCCTTCGGTACGTTCTGCTCGTTCGGTTCTGAGAGATGTACGTTCACCACAAGGCGTATCGCAACGCAACATAGCAACGTGTTACGTGGCCCAATAATATACTGACCGTAATATTACTAATTGGTGGTATTTAGTGAGCTTAGTATGTACTAGTACATAGTTGTAGAATATTGTGAGCTGAGAGTACATTCATTACGTTATTTGTAACTAATAACCCGTGAATCGGCTTAAACAAAACGTTAAAACGAGTAGCGAATACATACAAAAATTGTATTCTTTTTTTATGATATTCAGGGGGCAAGGGAACAGACGGGTTAGCTGATGGAAAGCAACTGTCATCGCCCATGGACACTTGTAACATCCAAAGAGTCGGAAGTGCGTTGCCGGCCTTTATGAGGGAATAGGAATAAGGGGGATTAGGAAAGATGGGCCACCGGTAAACTTACTCACTGAACGATACGCACAACAATGCCGTTTCACGCCAGTTTTCTGTGAGGCCGTGGTATCACTTCGGTCAAGCCGGCCCATTCGTGCCGAAGCATGACTCTCAAACGGCAATGAGCATCCGTATTATGTACTTGAGATCGGAAAATCACCCTCTCGAGTGCGAACCAAGGGTCTTAGCCACTAGGCCACGGACGCTTAAGAATTCGGGCTTAAAATTTTTAAAAGTATTAAGGTTTTCACTTATTTAATCTTAGGGCCGATTGACACTTAATTTAGTTAAGTTCCGAGCTAACTTGCGCGAATTTTTGACATTTGAACGGTAAAATCGAGTTAAGTTGTAAGTTGCGAATTAAGTTGGCTTAAATAGATCACGATCCTATTTTTTGGCGAATTAAGTGCAAAGTGCTACCCCTCTCGCGTCTCCCGCACCCCGCCAACTCAACTCACCAGCGTGTAGACGTCTGAGTTTAGTATAGTTCATATTATATAATATATAATATTTAATTTATCAAAAATTTTATACAATAGGTATTTAGTTGAGCAAATTATTAAATGTATTTAGTTTTTGGACAGTAATTGTGCAATTTATGGAGACTTATCTTGTTATCGAACCAGCAATTTATGATTACTTAACTCGCCTACGTTTGAACGTCACTTAATACTTACTACTTAATTTTTACCTGGCCGCTTTTTTTCGCTACTGTACTTAACTAAATGTAAACCGGGCCTATGGTAAAATCGACGTAACTTGGTGCAAGGCTTCGTATTAAGCGTCAAAATTTGTATGAAATGACTCGCCAAGGTTTTCTGATGCGACCATAGCTTTTTGAAGGCTTGTCATAATATTTCGGCGCAACATGACTCTAATTAACATTTTGAAATGTACACTTTTGTGTGCAACTGTACTGACGCTGACAAGATACACAATGGGGAGCGAAACAAAAGCGTTGGACGCGAGTGTACCTGTATGCAACAAGATACTCAAATGCGCTGTCGTAATAGCTAGCATTCGCGTTAAGTATGCAGTGAGGTATGCGAGCCAATGACTACATTGTCCTTTTTTTTTTTTTAAGATTTGCTTACAGTTTCGGTTGCAATTCGAAAATCACATTAAAATATGTTTATTTTGGGGATATATAATATTTTCCAAAGACGAAAAGTAGCGTACAACATCCTTTTAACTAAGTCCATGCTAAAAATCAGTCAATTGGTTGCTTCGTATGAGGGAAGAGTAAACAAACCAAACGAACAAATACGCGAGCGAAGCCGCAGGCTAGAGCTAATAATTTTAATAACTACATATAATTCTTGTGTGCGTGTTTTTCACTGAGCACGTCTCAGCACGACTGTACCGATTTTAACGACATTTATGTGTATATTTTAGAGCATTTGAAAATATGTTAGATTCAAAAACCAAGACGTCTGTCGGGTCCGCTAGTGATAATATATTTCTCATACCGATTCGGCTTCTTGACAAAATCTATTTTATACGGAATGCACATTCAGTTTTGAGTCTACTCATGAAACTTCAAAATGGCCGTCCTCTTGAACTACATCAGAAGTTTTATTAGAAAACTTCGCAATAGAATTGATCTTTCAAGTATACAAATAGACTATTGGATATAAAAGTCTGCCTGAGTGCTCTCAAAACGGAGTCGAGTGCGTTTAAGAATATATCAATATCGAATGCATAGAATGATACTGAGTTTTAAATTGTTGATTTGTTTGTCCTCAAGGGGGTTGAGAGTGCATTTGATGCTTAAATCAGGCGGAGCAACATCTGTCGGGTCTAAAATATTTTTTATAAAGTAAGAGTCATATAATAATAATATAATATCTACGGACGCTCCACGTCAGTCTGGCCCCGTGCTAAGTACCCGAGGGACTTGTGTTACGGGTACCAGACAACGGAAATATATTAAATATTTTTTTACTATACACATATTTAAGATTTTTATTACATGGTACATATATTTAATACATATCCAAGACCCTGGAACATTGAAAAACTTTTTGCTCCGTCGGCGGGATTCGAGCTCGCGACCCCCGGCTTAAGCTACCAACGCGCTAACCAACTGAGCCACAGAGGTCGTCATATTGAATAAGGAATAAACATAGTAATAATAAACATTAATTCAATTCATTTAGCAAGTACATTTCCTAACAAACTCTACATTTGGTATAAGTTTCATGAAAAACTTTTGGGACTTTCACATCATCATCCATAAATTACATCACAATAATTTCACGTCCCCCATTCCTGTCACAGAAAAATTGAAACCAACCCAGTATTTCAAATTTCGACATTAAAATTATAAAATTTATAATGTGACGTCATAAAACTAATTACCCTACTCATGTCACACTTCTTTTAGCCACTCCCAGTTGACATGTAGCATACTTTATGGATGGTCCCTAATATACATTACTAACTTTTGCCCGCGACTACGTCCGCGTAAAACTTTATTAACTATAACGTTTTACAACATTTTTATTACTGCTCGGCTAGTATAGATAGAAGCGTTATATTATATAGCCTATAGACTTCCCTGATAAATACAAAAACTAAAACAAAAAAAAAGATTATTTAATTTCAGTTGCTCCTGAGATTAGCGCGTAAATAAACTTTTCAGCTTTATATTACTAGTACTAGCTGATCCAGCAAACGTTGTTTGGCCATATAAATAATTTAGGGGTATAAAAATAGATTTTGGCTGATTCTCATAGATATCGGATAAGGACAAAAAATTTCATTAAAATCGGCCAAGCCGTTTCGGAGGAGTATGGCAACGAAAACTGTGACACGAGAATTTTGTATATTAGATAGATACATACGTGTGATACAATTGGTGAAGCTATTGTTATAATAAAATATATATTAGAAGGAAAATATTCAGATTTAATTTTGCTAAGGCGGTCACCCGTTTTATGCAAAACAAACTTCTCAAATTAATGAAAAAATATTTTCATCGGAGTCACTGGTGGAACTAATTTCTTTAGCGCGGAGACGTTTATAAAAACTTCACTTGTAGGGCTCCGCAGGACTTAAGTCTAAAAAGTTTTCATTTATAAAGAAAAGTCGAGCGTAGAATTCCTTAAGTGTCGCTTGTTTAAATGAAACATTTTTCTGGATTACGTAACAGTAATCAAAATAATTCTTTGCTTTAAATGATCATAATAATTAAGTGAACGAAATTAAAAAACGGGAACCTATTACTAAGGCTTCGATGTCTGTACGTCTGTCTGTCTGACTGTATCTCAAGAACGGTAATAGCTAGAGTGTTAAAAGTTAGAGAGTTAATAGCTACAAGTTTGTAAGTTTTGATACTAGGTGGCGCTGCAGTAAGTCTACATCGTGCTATAGCTTGACACGACGTGATCTGCTTAAGCTGTTTAAGTTTCGGAAAAGCGTTACCTTCATTTTTCGGTCTCTTCTGGTACGGAACGCTTTTCGCGCGTGCCCAACTCGCGCTTGGTCGATTATTCGGTAGTGGTGAAGGTGGGTGGCGAATGAAACAGATTAGCTTCATTTCAGTATCACCATCCTCTAAGATTTTTAAAAGCTAAATGAAAAAAATGTTTATTCAAAATAAATACTTTAAGTACACTTTCTGAACGTCGAGATTACGGTGCCTACCGGTACGGTGTATTAGTTGCCGGGTGCCCACTTTGAAGGTTACTTATTAAGTTTAAGCTTTTAACAATGTCACTATCTAATATATAAAAATAATTCAGGTTTTCCTTCCTGAAGATATAACTTCTGAACGCAGGAACCGATTTCCAGGGTTTTGCATTCCTTGGAAAGGTCTCCGGCTCCGTGAGTTTTGTAGTAAAGAAAATTCAGGAAAATGTTCCAGAGAAAAACAGGAAAATAGGGAAAATCATTTTAACATACAGCGCCATCTTTGATACACGCAACCTGGTACTCATGCCATATACCAGGTTTTTACTTGAATTTCGAATTCCACGAGTGCGAAGCCGCGGGCAAAAGCTAGTATTTTAAATATTTAATCTGCCACGCCTAATATACCCATATCCCGGTCCCTAGATGTCAAGCTTTTTTATGATATTTAGGGGGCAAACGAGCAGACAGGCTACCTGATGGAAATCAACTGCCGTCGCCCATGAACTCGTGACATTTGAAGAGTCACAAGTGCGTTTCCGGCCTTTATAATGGAATGTGAATAGGAATAGGGGATGAGGGAAGTTAGGCCACCGGTGAACTCACTCACTGAACGAAACACAGCACAACGCCGTTTCACGCCAGTTTCCTGTGAGGCCGTGGTATCACTCCAGGCGAGCCGGCCCATTTGCGCCGAAACATGACTCTCCCACAGCTAAAAAAGGCAAGCTGGGAAATCCCGGAAATACACGTTTCGATAGTGGCTAGTCTAATTATAACGGTCGCCTCGGTATTAATTGTCTAATTAGGCCAAGTATAGTCACCATTGTTCTCCCATTGAGTACATCAAAGATAATAATAATAATAATATCTATGGACGCTTCACACCACGTCAATCTGGCCCTGTGCTAAGTACCCGAAGGACTTGT
>JAOTAV010000209.1:0-10723 GCA_026546445.1 Cyclargus thomasi | reverse complement strand
CAAGTCCTTCGGGTACTTAGCACAGGGCCAGATTGACGTGGTGTGAAGCGTCCATGGATATTATTATTATTATTATTTATAATACCTTGTTAACATTATTCTAATCAAGTGATCGAATCAAGCCCTTGACTTTTGGCAGAAAGTAGTTGCAGCAATATCGATAACCTACAGCCTTATGCCCAGGATACACAAGACCCATTTTTCAAGAAAGGATAGTAAGATAGTGTCAGTGAGCTAGCAAGCTAGTATTTCTGGCTTCTTATAGACAAAACTTGTCCAATTTCTAGGCTAGAAGTCTAAAGGCCTGTTTCGCCGCGTACGTCTGGTTTACACGTATTAAGTTGATAAATAGTTAACAAAATTTTAACTTAACTTTAAGTTGCATGTGAACACAACATTTAGTAGCAAGTGGCAAGTTAAGCCACTTAAAATTAAGTTAAAATTTAGTTAACTACTTATCTACTCAATACGTGTAAACCAGATTACCAGAAAAGAACTAGCTTGCTGTTATGACTTGACAAACTAACCTCCTGTATCCCAAGAATTATTCATAAGTTGTCATATGATTTTGAAGTCTCGTCGCTCGCGATCCGCGGATACAAGGACAGTCACGTATAAACAAAATAGCGAGGTATAAAGTGTTTCATACTAACATTTTATTTGATACAAGATTTTTGCCTCGATTTGTTTACAATTAAACTTTTAGAAACCTCGGTTATGTTTCTTGAGAGTCAAGAATAATCCCAGAGATACTCCCTTACGCCTTAGCCAACTTTAAATCTCACACTATTAATAAAGAGGAAAGATTTTTATTTTTGTGTGTTTGTAACAAATAAACTCAAAAACTAGATACTAATTCGATTTCATAAATTCTTTCACCATTAGATTGTCACATTACCAGTTACTACTAAGTGACGTAGGCTAGTGTAACGTCAAGGAAATCGGCCAAGTGCGAGTTGAGCTCACGTACGAAGAGTTCCATATACACTTAGCATATTAGCTGACTTAGGATTTGAAGTACCTATTGTTCTGATTAAATGCTGAAATTGCCATGTCTCTTAAGGTATTTGTACCCTAAATTATTTCTATAATAATTTACATTAAAAGACAACTGTTTACCATTCGTAAGGTTTCCTTAAAGGTTAACGCTCTCTAATTCACATTTCCCGATATCAAAGCTTTAATAAATTATCATGAGTTTTGAGATAAATATAATATATTCATCATACGACATGAATCGTAAAACGGTGGGTTCATTAATCTCTGTGTTTTCAGGAACTCTACATGGGTATAATAAAATTGGGAAAATATAAATAAATAAAAAACTCTTTATTCAAACAAAAAAGTCACTATTAAAGGCATAAGTGTAAGAAGCGGGTAACTAACACTTTAAAAACTGCCTGATTTTTACGTAAATGGACGCTTTAGGACCGTGATACCCGTCGATTTTGACCTCATCGTCGATAATTTGAGTTCCAGAAAAAAATATTTAAAATAGTCTATTGCAAAACGTAAGATTTCCGCCTAGTAAACAAATATCTGTGCATGTAAAGTTTTTTTAAATACATTTGCCTCTAAACAAAAAGCAAAAATTCAAATGTCTTTAAATCTCTGTTCTGGAAACCTCCTGTGAATTCCCATTTCGTTCCATTTTAACTGACACAAAAAAAACATATACACGGACTATACGGTTGAATTGAGAAACCACCTCATTTTTGGAAGTCGGTCTAAAAGGAGCTGTGTTTTGACTATATATGTAACTCCTTTGGATTTTGTAACGAAGTATGTTGTAGTTATACTTTTTTAATATAAATCTAAATTAGAATTCGTTCTGCTACTTAATCAAGTCAAGGGAATACAGTGTTATATTATTTAAAATATTAAATGCAGGGTTCACTGCAGTCAGAACTCAGTAAGTTACAAAATATGGTGACTTGAAATTTAAGTTACGTTTTAGTATTTTGAACGCAGCTGCATAACTTTCATTTCAATATTTTTATTTTTTAACCCCTTATCCATAAAAAATTTAAACAGTGTTTAACTAATCAAGATTGACACACCTTTTCTCGAATATTGAAAACGTCACACGACAGAAAGGCACAGCCAACTTTGATTAATTAAATACTGTTTAAATATTTTCATAAGGGGCCGGGGTTACTTCGTAGATTTAAGTCACTTTGTATTTTACACGTCAGAGCTCGAACTAGGCCCTCAGGTATCGTAGTGCATAACTTAAAACGGAACGCAGTGACGTCACGTCTGCGTACTACGCGTCGAGTCGTGGCGTACTGCCAACCGCATGCTTTACTATACGACAGGGCTGGTAACGTTTTTCAACATTCGAATTCATGAGTTTCATGACGGCCATTTTAAATTTTATTTTTTATTTCTGCAGTTACCAGGCCAGGCCATTTTTAGATTGTTATTCTTAACAAGTTACGAGGTCAAATACATTGTTCTGCTGCAATCATCGTCGATCAAGATTAAGATAAGGCATAAAGTGAAGTGAAGTATTGCGTCACAAGCAGATACAAAAATCTGTAACTGCTAATTTGGATCAATAAATAAGCAAGTGCTGACTTGATCATTGCAAAAAGATAAAACTGAAAGATGCGTTTCTTACAGCGATAATTACTTCGGTTACGATATTATATGATACATAGCTTTGTGTGACAAATCGAGCAAAAAATTTTATCAGTAACACTACAGAGAAACAATATAATAAGACATTGGCAGCCCTACAATAGTCCGCAATACAATAAAAGGATGCGGCTACTCCGTCGTTTTGTCTAATTATCTCAGGCCGAATGCAAAGTATTGGAGGCTCGCTAATTATTTGGACACGTTTTATTATCAGACGGCGTCTAGACGGTGACCTGACACTTAGGCTGGTGGGCCACTTACACGAATATACTGTGGGTTTGCGTGGGTACATTCGCGAGACATTGTATGCCTGTGTTTGATCTACCGTTCTGAGAAGAAACTGAATTTATGCATGCAAAGCCATACTAAAATTATGAATAGTCTCACAGATTAGCAGTATCTTTGTCATGCACAACTAGAAATAAATGATGCTGATGCTTTAATAAGTTGGGACATAGTACGCAATTAATTTATCAGAGATAAAAACCGTCCTTTAAGGTTTCGAACAAAAAGAATTCAACTAAATTGGTCCAGTGTCTTAAGATATACGAAGTAACAATCAAAAAGACAAACTTAATCAAACGTGTATCTTATAAAAAACGATGTTGTTGAGTGTTGGCGAATGCCAAGACTTTTTTCTTCCAAAGCATTCAACGTCAATCATCACAATCCTATCAAATTGTCCATATTTACACATTACAAAGTGTCCGAGTGCTACCGTACAATATTTATCACATTAATAGCTCCAATTATCATCATTTTTCATTTCACTTTTTGCTCATTCCAGTTTATAATAGTGCTTATATTAATCGCTGCAGTGGACGCCGCTCCGCCGGGCCCGCTTAGCGTATAATATCCGACTAAATAAAACCGTGTACTGTGCTATTGTAAAACAACGTACCTAATGGCCCGTCTAATTTATAGCACTAGTTGGACACGGACCAGTATTTGTAACCAGCTTTATAGTACGGTCGGCGGATTCGCGTCTCGCGTTCGACAAAAAGTTGTAGACGACTCAGTCACGATAACGCAATGTTGTCTCAAATTATATGGATATTAATTAGTTTTCAGTCTAACTTGAGTGTTATAAGGTCGAACCCATTAACGCCATTTGCTGATATTGAATACCGAAATAATGTGCTAAGTTGGTAAAAATTTAATGTAGCAATTTTATATTCAAAATGGGTTGCGCCTATAAGCATTGCTATATAGAACAATTGAAAAAATAAGATAATACATTACTTACAAAATAATTTTACTATTTTTTTTAATTAGTCTCGCTTCGCATCGAGTTCTGTAGACAATAATGTTGTGGAGGAAACAGAAATACAGGGTTCCGATAATATTTCTATGGGATTTTGGGGAGGAATATAAACTCTACTGCTCCCAGCATGTGAGATAGAACCTCTTAATGTTCCGCAGGAAGTTCTAGTAACAGTTGGCAAACTATTTGAGTGCCTTGCATCATTAATTTGTACTCTTTTATCTGGTGCTCCTTTTTTTGAAGTTTCCGTGGATACTGGAAGTCCATTGCGTTCGCGGATTTCAATTTGCATATTATATGTCATATGAACTTTCTTATCATTTTCAGGGGTTTCAGAGTTAGTGGAAATTTCTAAATTATCAGAGTGATCTATATTTTGTGTTTCTTGTATTGAATGATCGTCTGATATTTTCAAATGTGTTGATTCTGTACATGATTTAATCGATGACTTGTCATATCTCGGTAATTCACTACGAGTGGCTTCAGTAGATGATCGAGAGGAGTCCATTAAATTATTCGTTTGTTCTATATTTTCTTGTAGTCTTTCGGTTGAAAGATGTAAAGACGGTAGCGATTTTGATCTGTTAATAATTTTATCCCTTAGTTCATCTTTAATTTTTGTATCAGAATTTATCACATCAGTAAATGACATAGAATGTGGTGGGGTAGAATTTTTGTATTTAGACTTATCTTTCATGTTTTCATTGTTTTTAAAATTAGAAAAGAAAGATGAAAAACAAGAAGTAACTTCAGGAGACTGATGTGACAAACCTTCTTCTTCTGCAGGTTTAATTTCTTTTGCGTGTTTAACTTTTTGGGTTTCGTCATTAATTATTTGGTCATTTAATTTGGATGATGACGGCAAGTATATTGACTCCTTAGATTTTGAGACTTCTATAGCCAAGCCAGAACCTGAACTAAAGTGTTTTTTAATGCTTTCGGTTTCTATTGGTTCAGATGACAAACAAGAGTCAATTTTAATTATAGTTTTAGATTGTGTCATGTTATGTAAAGACTGATCGTTTCTTGTATCTATAGACGTTTTTGAAGATTTTGATGGGTTTGTTATTTTTCTAATGGCACTTTTTATTTTTTCCTTTATAGTTATAATGAACTTCTCTTCGATCAACACTTTATTTTCTTTTTCATCAGTAATAACTTTCTTAATTTTTTCTACACTAGTTTCCAAAGGTGAATCCAAGAGAGAATGGTTAGTCAATTCTCTAGTTATAGTAATTGTACTTATTTCTTTTTTGGTTGACTCTACACTTCTGCCTCTTAACTTTGCAAGATTTTCTTCGTTTTTTTCAGAAATTTCAGTAAAGATCTCACTTACTTTGTCATCATTTTGTCTTTTGTTTGCATTTAATAGCTTTAAAGGCTCATTGTCTGCTTTGGATTGCTCATTATTTAATTTTTGCGTCGAAGTCTGAACCATTTCTACTTGGTCTACATAATTTTTGGTGTCAGTCATTCCAATCGTAGGAGGTATTATTTCTGTTTTTATTGGAATTGATTCTGTCATTACATTTTGCTCAAGTTGCTGCAATTGTTGTTCCTTATTTTCTTTTTCCTGTTTTCTTTTTAATAATTTTTGGCATGTCCTACAAAGTTGATCTAAATGTGGAGATTCGCTTAACCTTTCTTTTAATTTTTCCGCTGTTGATATAAACTCGTCTACATTAACACCGACGATTCCCTGTTCTTCTAGTTTTTTAGCGATGAGCAGCATTTCATTCATTTGAAATGTAAGTTCTTGAATTTTTCTTCTTTCTAAATATTTTTCTCTTTCGTTAACTAAAGAGAATCTTAGGAACGCCCCGCACATGAAGCACTCTATCTTGTAAATACGTTTAGAAGCTTTAGGTAGAAGTTTTTCTTTAATTTCTATTGGCTTCCTTTCTTCATAGGTTGGCGACGCAGATCTCTTTTTATAGATAAACCTTCGTAATCTGAAGAAGTCTTCGCGAGCCAATTCTTCTAAGCCACTCTCGATGTACGCTATTGTTTCCATTGTTCGTGGTAAAACAATTCTTGTAAATACATTTTTCTTTCTGTGAAACGACATGGACTTGTAGTGCACAAACATTTTTAAACAAATTCATATCGTCATATTTTTACTTATCTAGTCAAAAACATTTAAATATTAAAACAAAAAATGATATATTAGGCGAACTCTTGACAAAATTTTTAATAATTGCTGTTGTTATTGGACAATTATTATGAAGCTCTTTCTTACTTATTCGCAGCTTTGTTAGCATTATCCACGGCTAAAAAAGTAGCTCTCAGTTGTGTTATCAATATTAACGTCTTTAGTATATCCTGCCATTGCTTCTTCGCCTCCATAATAATTTCGCCTCCTTTTTCTATGCCCAAATAAGCATACGGATCGCTTTTTGTCTGCAATTTAAAGAACGTTATTAAATAGAGCTATTAACTAAGACAATAAAACAAATTACTTTATTTATTTGCAAAACCAAGTAAGTATACAATACAGACTTAATGCCTTGAACAGGCGTTTGCTTAAAATTACGTTAGATATGTGAACTTTGTCATGATTAAGACAGAGTTAAAAAGTAAAAATTTTATTGAGTATTTGGCAGAACTCCTGCCAAAAGGCTGTTGAATTGACATACATAATATGGACATATTAGAAGGTCCTTACTTAGCTTACCTCTTTAATCATCGGCAGCATCACTTTTACTCCAGACTTTGACTTCAAACGCGTTTCTACCAGAATGGCAGCCTGATAAAATTAAATGTTTGTGTAATCAAACAAATTCAAGGATACATGAATAAAGTGATGGTAATTTATTATGCTCGGTTGGAAGAGTTTCTGTTGTATTTAAAAAATTTATCATATATTGGCGTGCCTCCGTGGCGCAATTGGCTAGCGCGTTCGGCTGTTAACCGAAAGGTTGGTGGTTCGAGCCCACCCGGGGGCGAAAGTTTTTATCAACTTATCCTCCAAATTAGTCCTTTTTGGGGTGACACCCGCCCGGTGACTCATCTTTAAAAACATGCAAACAATTAAAAAAATCCTAAAACACTGTCGTGTGCGTTTCTATGTTCCATACTTCGCTATACGCCTTTTCATTAATAAAAAAAATGTTTTGGATTTTGGAAAAAATTACCTGTATCAATTTTAAATATTCTTTAAATTAGGGGGGGGGGGGCACCATTCTTAATGGGGTGAACCGCAGATATATATTTTGTGGTATCACAGCCACACATAGTGTAAATTAGGAGAAGCGGGGGAGAGAGGGTGACACCACAGCTTCAGCCCCGGGTGTCACCCAAGGTAGCTACTGCTCCAAATAACTTTCTTATTAAATTTATACAAAAATTATTTATTATTAAATTTAAATCCTATAAACAGTTTGATAAAAGGGCTCAAATTGGTCTTAATTATTTTTTTTTGTTTCCCTGGTGGAAAACTGGCGATACCCGGCAGTTATTGTCCGTCAGAACACTAATGTTACAATCAGTGTTGCCAGCCTTTATGTAGGAATAATCTAAGGGAACAAGAAAAGAGAATAGGGATAATGTATAAGGTGTAGTAGGGTCTGCAGTAAACTCACTCACACAACGAAACATAGCGCACTGTTTTACACTGGTTTTGTCTGAGGCTCTGATACTTCTCTAGCCTATTCATGTTAAATCCCATGGCAATAATTATTAAAGTCCAGTAATCGTTAAACCAATCATTACTATCCAAGCACTAGCGCTAATATTCTATTTTTAATATGCACAAATAAACAGCTATACTAACATGTTTCTCAACGTTTTCAGTGACGATAATGTTAAAGTTAGGATTAAAATATCTTGATCTTGCTAAAGTTATGTACGCATCGTGTAACATGGCGTTCAAGTTCTCATAGGCTCTGCAAAAATATAAAAGCGTTTAATGTTAGTGAGATCTATAGACGTTGGCCTACAATCAGTCCTGGATTAATAAATAACCGAAGGCCATGGTCTATGGGCGGTAGCGTCCTAGCCTCCTATGAAGTCACCAGAAATTGTGAATACTTTACTTCCTAGAACATAGACGGACTGATACCTGCAACACTTACATACTCATTTAATCTAGCCCATTAATTGGCATCCTCCTGTTTCCAACTAATCTTACTTAATCGAATTGCAGACGCTTATTACATATTTCGTTAGATTTCCCAAATGTTTGCGAAAGTATGTCAGATCGCATACGTTACATCTTTTTAGCATGCTTTGCAAGGGCATCGCTACGTGTCCAAGTGACAATTTTGCGATGTCTTATCTTCTCCTAAGCCACGGTGGCAAACACCATAGAAGTGAAATTTCATATATCTTTGACATCTAACCTCATTGTCGCAACTTAACACTCAGGTGCTACATTGCTACTCACTCCTCCAACTCCTGACCTAGTATCCTCATCTCCCTGCCGCTGGCAAGGGCCGTCCACTTCATCAGCTTCTTCCCGAGCTTGGCCAACTGCATACGGTTCCTCATCTGTGCCAGCGCCGCTTCTGACGGCATGCACGGATACCTGGTCACCCCAGCTGAGTTAACAATATATTCCTCGTCTGAAACAGCAATGCCCTTGACGACGTTGTGAGTAAAGAGATCGTTATTATTATCACCCAATTGCAGTCTGTGGCAAAAAATGAAACCCTTATAGATTCGGTATGTCTGTCTATCTGTCCGTATTCCATTATTTCGCAGAGGAAACGTCATTCACATGTCCCAGTTGGGGGTGTGCTTTAGTTTAACTGAAACACCTGAGGGTATGTACGGCTATTGTTGAAAAGCGCCAACCGAACCACTGAAACCAACTGCTGTTTGCCATCGGCCCTTTGAAGAATTTGATTACCTTCGTCATTCTTCATAGCTGTTTATATATTTCCCTTATGTTTTAGATATAGTTGAATAAAATATCACTTAGAATTTCCATTAAACGCTTATTTGACATTTTTATAAAACGCCTTAGTTTTGAAGCTGATGTATCATTTTTCTTCTTCTTCTTAGCTTATGCATCCCCGCTTAGGAGTCTAGAGTAGTAGAGTTTTTCTGTCATCAAACATCGTATTTATAGTTTTCTAGCTTTTTTGGTCGCGGCTTCCTTCGCACGGAATACGAAAATCACGTAAAAACCACGTACTGGCGCCGTTATAGTGCATGCTATAATATATCAGAGATAGCGCTGCATGTGAAAAACTCCTTTTCGTTTTCCTTCTTTTCTATTAAAGTTTTTCCCGAATTTTCTTTGCTATAAACCTTACGGAGCTCGAAACCTTTCCAACAAATCCAAAAACGTGGAAATAAGTTAATGCGTTCTGGAGATAAATCGGAAGGAAAACACGACTATTTTTATAGAATAGATTATGTAGCCGAACAACAAAACACAACAATATGTTGCATAAAACATTCACTAAACACTTTTATCACATAAAATAAGCAGACCGTCGCTAATGTTATGTCCTACTGAAGAAGTCAGTAGGACATAACAACATTACACGATGTTCGTCTTTGAACTTTAACATATTATAATATACTCCCTCTTTATTATCATATTCTTTAAGGTTAAGACGGTCATTCTCTTGTCATTCTGGACTAGACTGGTGGACTGGACTGATGCTAGCTACTGAGCTTGTAACCTCCTCTCTAACCTCCATGACAGAGCAGACGTCTATCATACATTTTCGATGAATATTGTTCTGTCGTATTTTAAAGATTTGTACTAGAAGATTTTAGTTTCACAACTCTATGAAAATTTGAAATAATATATAGAAATATATAACCACTAGGGTGGTTTAAACTTTTTAATAATTTTAAATTTGTGACTTTACACTAGGGAGGGGGATCTCAGAAATGTCATCACCGGGACTTTCCCTAATCAAAAAATTTGTGTAGCATACTTTATGGTTGGTCCCTAAATAGGTAGTTAGGTAGTAGGTACTTTGTTATCGTGCAGCTAAATACACATTTGGGCCTGAGACCACATCATTTAGAAAACAATAGCAGATACTGTTTTAATTATACAAGTGATGTCATAGTTCCAATATGAATTTCAGCAGAGCAGCTGTTTTTTTTTCAAGCAATGTGGTATGGATATTTTCTTTTTCTCTCAGAGCCTCCGTGGCGCAATTGGCTAGCGCGTTCGGCTGTTAACCGAAAGGTTGGTGGTTCGAGCCCACCCGGGGGCGAACTTTTTGGCCCCATGGTGACAAAATATTAAAAAATATTCGAATGGCCTCTCCTCGTCCCATGTGCATTATTCCAAATTGTAGTCCATTTTTTATACAAGAAATAACGAACAAGTAGACATGTAGCATATTATTTCAATAGTGATTCTGTCATAAATTAATTTTATTATTGTCAAATGTCTGTCCATGAGTCATTGCCGATCGTGGGGGAAAACAAAAGATATTGTGGACTATGAAGGGGGTTCTACACGGCGTGAACAAACATCACGCAAGGGTGATGATGCAATGCATTTTCAAACTCACGCCATGAACTGAAGGTGCATTTTAGATATGAATGTTGTGAATGGTCGTGATTGGCAAACCGTTTGTCAAACACGACCTTAATGCACTCTAAATTGCACTCAGTTCATGGCGTAAGATTGAATTGAGGTTGCATCTTAGATGTTAATGTTGTAAATGGTGTCCATCGAGTATAGCCATTTTCAATCGTCCGCCATGAACTGAGGGTGCAATTTGGATTGCATCAAAGTGCACCTTTGCGTGATGTTTGGTTCCCACCGTGTAGAACCCCCATTAGGTGTCACGAATCCGTCAAAACGAAACAACACGTTCCAAAGCACGAGCGGCGAAATTG
>JAOTAV010000208.1:0-35246 GCA_026546445.1 Cyclargus thomasi | reverse complement strand
CAATTTTCAGCCAAATCTGTTCAGCCGTTCTTGAGTTATAAGTGGTGTAACTAACACGACTTTCTTTTATATATATAATAGAATAGATTATGTGTGGGTTTGAGAAAATCATCATTTTAATTACAAATATGTTATTGATATTAGTCTCTGAGTGTGGCAGAAATACTCATAGAGGTACCATTAAAAATATTTTTTTAAAGTAAGTTGACAGACCCACGTATTTTGGTTGGAATTTGTTTATTCGTGATTCGTACTGGGTTTGACATAACGCGACCATCACTGGGGTCCGCAACCTGACTATGGATCAATTTCTTTGATTGTATCTTGCATAATGCACTAAATCATTTAATCTAAGCTATTCCAATATCTTACAAAATATAAAATTTAAAGTGCGAAAAAGACAAATCATTTGATACAAAATATACACCACAAAGTGTTAGTTTCCAGATATGGGTAGACCACTTGTCTGAGCGTTGCGTAGCCGCGTAGGCGCACTTGTCATATTATATATTTTGTCTACGACAAATATATTATGAATTTTATGATTTATTAAATTAAGTAATAAAATATTTTCTTTCGCTTTTTACACAAAATTACCTAAATGATTATGGTGCACACCATAAAAATGTAGAAAATAGCAAGTTGATACTTCTGCAGTGAAAAACATAATAAAGTGTTATATCTTCTTTAATAAAAGGCTATCATAAGAATCTATTTTAAAAGTCCAAAAATGAAATAATTAATATATTAATCATATATATATAATGATTATTATGAACTGATTGCGTACTATCACCAATAGGTTAAGAAATAGTAAGAGAACCAGTTATCGATCCTATGTCATTTGGTCGGAATATGTAAATTCCACGTAACTCGGAATCCATAAGCTAGGTTTAAAATAACACGACTAGCTTACGTAGATCCGCAATCCGGCTCTCTATCAATTTCTATGATAGTACAAAATGATTTTTAAATAAATTAGCCCCAAAATTAACAAGGAGCACAGCACTAACGTAATTGTTACATTTAAACATTATATAAACACATGAGCTAAAGGTTACTTCCCATTATGTAACCCATGAATTATTGAATGCCAGCTTTCAGCTCCTGCCAGTAACCTAGGGTCAGAGAAAACCAACAGGTTGCCTGTCGCATGACCTATGGAACCGGATGAGTTAAGTTCCCTATGAGTTAAGGAGTCTTCATTACTTTCTAATAGAAACTTTGTAAGATATAGGTTCGCGAGGCACTTTATTTTAAATTGTTTATCTTGGCAGATCTGGTCAGTGAATCTTAGAAACAGAACGAAATTGTTTTAATACATTTTGAGCAACTTTAGTATTTTGTTTGTTAAATTAGCTTGAGATTTGTTTTAGGACCTGTTAAACGTTGTTAATCCCATGAAAGCATTTAATCAGAATACAAAGGGGCTACAATCTAAGGCAGATTATATTATCATCTTTCCCAGCGGACAAACATCCAAGCAAATAAAGTTATACTTTTATAATGTTTTGTTTATCTCATAAAACTGATATATAGTCTATTAACACATAGCCTATTAATTCAAGAAATAAAAATACTACGATACGTTTTGCGAAAGAGAGAACTATAAAATTATGTTAATATGTGTAATTTAATATCTTAAAGTAAATGTTACAAATTATATTAATTTTACATTTTATATTATGTTATTTATTATATCATAACATCAAAAGCTCATCGTCATCTAGCACCACTAAGCAGCTTGTATCATCTTGTTCTAATTTAATGTAAATTGCATAAACTGTCAGATTTCTATTAAGATTAAAAGGCATACTAAAAACATATACTATATTATACCTTACTAGACGTCCCGTGTCTACTAAGTTGGGTGTTCAAAGTTCGTCATCAGGGCGAAAAACCCTTATCACTAAGGGGTATGAAAAGTAGATGTTAGCCGAAAGACCTAAAACTAATAAAGCTTGAAAAATTTGGAAAAATCGGTAAAAACGGCTATCAATGGTAAATAACATTGTGACAAGAGATTTTTGTATGTGAAATAAATAATTTAAAGGATTAGTTTACATCAAAAGAAAGTATGATTTGGCGATGCAGAAAAACGAAACAAAATTATAATTCCAATCCGTTTGATTTTTGGGCGAGCGAAGTGAACCCTCTATATAGCAGTACATTGTTTGTGGTATACTTTACTATAAAAGCTTTTGGTTTGGGCCTAATCATAGCAATTTGAGTGTACATGTAGATATGTTTAAAAATAGTAATAATAAGATAGATAATAATATTATACAACTAACGCTTTTGAGCTGAGATGTGCAACTGTAAAGATAAATAAAGCGAACAGTGTATACTGTATATCCACATGACGTGCCCAGAATTAATTAATTTTCGTAGAAACTACAAAACGGATTTTAATAACATTTGGTATACAGAGATTATGAGTAGACTTGGGTCATAGACGAATTTTCATTCCAATTTAATGCTCCCGTGGGATAAAAAATTTATTTTCCAAAAGTAACGAAGTTTCAGAGATAAATATTTATACCGGCTTTTTGCTTGTTAAATTATATAGATAACCATAAAGCCGTATTGGTACATCTCACACTTAATACAAAGATAGCTATAATAAATAGAACCTGACTTGATAATGTGCTTAGTATTCCTTAAAAGATAAATGAAGTACTTAGTGGGATTAACCTTCCGCTCATCGCACGCCCTTTCGAAGCTCGTGGAAAGCTGCGCTGAACTTTGACTTACATTGTTTCACTTCCTTACGAGCTTAATGCGCCAATGAAAGCTATCACAAGCAGTTATTATCATATGATCTCTTCATATGCTCTTATATGACGTGCTTAGAATGCATTATAATATAGTAAATTAATTTTATGAATCTACTAATAGTGTAAATTTCCTATAATTCATAGGTTTTGTTATAGAAACACATCACACTTTAAGTTTTGAATAATTCCTACAGCTATCGTTTTTTTTTTATAAAAATGTAGTATTCTTTAAATGTATTGACATTAAATTGATAAATAGATAAGGAAATTCTAACATGTGGATCAAATTTTCATTCAGTAATGATATTTTAAAATACTATTATTGTATTTAATTTTTGTAATTTTTATTCTGATACGGAGCTAATTAAAAAAATATAACCTATCGGTATTTTTTTTTCAGATACGGGTAATATTTATTATCCTTCTCTTTCGAGCAACATCCTGTCAAGATGGATACAGCGAGCAAGATATACTGCGCTACCAACAGATAGCTGCCAACGATGGCCACGACCAAATCACTGGGTACAGCAACCTCGGACAGCGAGACAACAGCCATCTTTACAACTCAGGCAGCCAACAGTACCAAGTCACTGAAGATGCAAACAGAAACGAAGATTATAATCGACACGAGCGTAGAAGCAGAAAAGTGTACAGAATAAAAAATCCGTTCCAACAAACAGAAGAAAATGAGAAGCAGGAGGCTTCTCAGGATGTAGACACGAGTGCAAGTAACCAATACGCGGCGATACAGTATTCGCTGCCTCCGGAACAGTTTCTAGCGCAGATGAAGGCAGAAGGTCAGTACCAGCAGTACTCGACGCCGTCACCAGCCCCATCGTACACTGCAACACCACAGCCATACCAATATTCTACCGTCTCTGCCTCAGGCTACGATAACAATCCTCAACCTAGTTACAATAGAGCCGAATCCAGAACGTACGCACCTACTTACAATAACAATAACTTCCAATACAACGGAAATCAGTACAATCAAGACGTTGTAGCAAGCACTCCTATACCTACTTATTTATCAACAGCTCTACCCGGTAACCAATATCTTGGCACACCAGCAAATGCTTATCTGTCCAGCCCTGCATCAGTATATTTGTCCAGTCCTCAAAGCATACAGCAATATGTATCCTCTCCAGTGTCTTTCGATTACAATAACAATAGGGTTTCCACAATTGGAAGTGAACCTTTGAATTATCCTAGCGAAGCCACAAAGAGAATTCAAATAGACCATTATGATAATGCTGGCAACGTACTTAGATACCCTAGTAATGTTCAAAGTCAATACCATAATGAGATACCCTCATCAACAATTTCACCAACCGCTACATATTATGACAACAAACAAGAATCTTATAATAATGGAAACCTTGATAATAATCAGGCTCAATATAATAATTTGAGATATAACTCAATACAAACAAATAGTAAACAAGATTCGAGCGTTGAAAGTATAAATAGCGACACTCATAGGATTGGTAGTATGCCTGCTGCGAATAATGTCTATTTAAACTTTGTTAAACCTGATTATCAGATTTTGAATAACTATAAGAATCCTGAACAAGAATCACCGAGTTCAACTCCATCTTACTCTCACGGTGATTACGGTTGGAAACTATCTGATAAAAGATCAAATTATGGTCCAGAATCTACTACTCCAGGAAACAACTTTCACTATCAAATACACAGCGTGCAACCAGACACCGGAGCTTTTAGCCAAGTAAGATTCCAAATGGATTCAGGAAAAGATTACGGCTACGATCAGACACCCAGGCCTTCGAACAACAAAATTGACCCAGAAGAGTTTGCTAAAGCAGCAGCTAAAGCTCATGAAAATTACAAACAGACACTTAAAGCTACTAGCTATGCATCGAATTCCCAATTTAACAGTAACTATTATGCTAACAACCCATACTTGAATTCGTATTTTGTCCAAAATAATAAACAAAAGCAAACTTATGATGATAATTCTAACCAAAACAATAACCAAAACTCTCCATATGATTTAGTTACCGCCTCACCATATTACTATACGAGTCCTCGAGAAAACCTATTTGATAGCAAACAAAAGTTGCCTTTTGATCACGATAAAGCTTTAAAGAACATTGTTCCAATAGATGTTTCAAACGTGGTGCCGCAACAAAATGGGTTAGTTAGAGTGAATTCCATTTCAGATTCATTAAATAAACTTAATTTATACAATATTGGTAAGGATCACAGTGACGGTATTCAGCAGTCGACCCCCGCAAATGATGTTATTTATTACAAAGACAAAAATTCTTTCTTTAGCTTAAACTTAAAACCTAAACCAGAACATTATGAACAAGACAGACTAAAACAACAAGATGCAATCTCAACATATTACGGAAAAGAACAAGGTCTGGAGTCACTATACAATAACGGATTGTATTCTACCAATAAACGATTTGTCGATCAACGTAATAATAATCCAAATCAAGTTTCATATAATAATCAGGATAACGCAATATCTTCAGCAAATAATATTCAGCAAAGCTTACATCGGCCCACCCAACAATCTGACGTGTCTGGGTTTTTAAAATTCAATGATATACCTCATAGACTGACTGAGGCCTACACGGCAGAATCACTACGAATGAATAATAATAACAACTTTGATCAAAATAATTTACCGAATCCATTACCTATAAGACTCAACCAGAATGTTGATAACCACCACCTTGATGTTGCTTCTGAAATTTTAGGCAAACTTATGGCAAACAAAGGGGGTAATATAAATAGGCCCGAGTTTGATCAACAAGCCGCTCTAGCGACTATAAATGGATTAAAAATAGCAAACCCTTACAATGTCGATCTAAATCTAGTAGCTGATATGTTAAAAGGTAAATCCAGCTTAGATTCTAGCCAGCTATTTAATTTAAGAGACAACCCAAATATTCCACTGAAATTTGATGTTTCCCAACTACAACAAATAAATACGTTTAAAAATGATAACCCTCTAAGTTTGACTAGCGCTCTTAGTGTCCTCTCAAATCCTTACTATGATATTTATAACGGTGGCAGATTCCCCTATCAAGGTGTAAAATATTCACGTAGTGAGGAAGAAGCAGAAAATATACCTATAGCAGATGCATCAAGCAATCTGTCTATTGGTGCTGTTATAGATGGAGAAGAGACCGTACATATTCCAGAAGAATCTAGTATAAATGAACACCAAGAAGACAACAATCCGACAAGCATAGATTCAGAGAAGTCAAGAGTAATATTAGATACAGAATCAAGAATAGTTAACAGTAGAGACAAACATTTAAGTAGTCTATATCCAAAGAGGCCACATGGAAGAAAGTATCCTAAAAATGATGTCCATGAGCCATATCCACTTTTGAAACCTCCCCCACCGCTGCGACAAAGTCGTTTCGGTGATAAGAACAGACGTCGCTTACATAAACATAAAATTCTAAGAGTCTTCAAAACCGAACCGCTTTTTGAAGCGGGGGCTTTAAATGTTGAAGAATTTAATTCAAGATCCGATACGTTTCCCGAAAAAGACTTAGAAATAGGAGGAACACTAACGTAAATTACATTATATTCATATTTGTAGAGGCTTTAAAGACCAAAATTTTAATTGGTTTCTGAAAAAAACAATACAAAATAACTGAATCAGAATGAAACTCTAAAAAAAGACGTAAACTAACGTTGCCTTTGCGTATTTGTATACAATGAAATATCCAAACTTATTTTAAGTAATTTTTATGATAATGGATTTTAATCCCTTTCTTTCTATTGTCAGTTAAGCCTGTATAATCTTTATGTCTATTTCAAATAGAATATAACAATATCAAATTGGCATTTATTCAGTTAATTGTTTTGCATTGTAAATAGTAAAGTAAGTAATTATTCACTAAACTTAAATCTAGAAGTACGAATAATGTATTCACAAAAATACCTGTGAGTTGTAAATATGTAATTGTAAGTTTATTTTAATTTAATATTAAATAGATTTTAATTTGTAATGTGATGAGTTCATTAGCATTTTTGTGCTATACTTATTTAACCATTCTTGTTATGCTGTTACAAATAAATTGTGTTTTACAAATATATATTTTATTTACGAACCCATTTCTGGTTACATATTTCATTTCTAAAGTTTATTTATAAAATTCAACATTTTATTACAATAAATTTTACAATGAAAGTTTATTTACTTACACCGATAAATTCCATTATAGATTTTTCAAGCTTACTTATCGAAATAGTATTTAAGTTATTTTCAGCTGAAATATCTATCATAAGTGTAAGTTTTCTGACTTTTTTTATTTGGAAATACTTCCAACATGTAATTATTATATTATATTAGCTCGCACAGCATCAATATAATTACAAGATATTCAGCTAATAAGTGAAAACAATATTAATTAGTTCAGATAATGATCTGTGAGTGAGTGCGTGCGTGGTGTGATGTCACTCGTTTCACATTCCAGGGTTTCACTCGGTGGTAACGAACTAGGGTCATTGTTACTCTAATTCTGATGTAATCTTTTAAAGATGACATTTTTATCAAATAAATAGATTTTTGAAATTGTAAATCCTTTTAATATTTTTCATTTATGTTAACGAAAGTATTAAAAAAACTAACCTAAAAATAATTTATTAAAATTAACGGTCTTATTATAGAAGATTTAAGTGCCCGTTAAACAGTAGTAGAGTAAAAAATAACTAACAAATGTACGAAAATTTTTATACACCAATCATTGTTTAACGGGGGCTTTAAAATATATTTTGTGACAAGGCCGACATATTGTTTACTTTGAAATGCTACGATCTTGACGAGCTATGAACGCGTCGTTGTTGCATAATTTTATTTACTTGTACGAAGTAGTTTTCTCACCTTATTAAGGTATTTATAACATTAAAAATGTAATTTAAACAATACAAAAAACATGATTGAGCATACGAAAACGGGGACGGGGACGTGACTGAAAAAAGTAGCTAGCAAATTTTTTACGTTTTTTAAACGAACCTCTGTGTCCAGAAAAGTTATTTGGAATAAAAAAGGTAGATTTAACGTATGTCCAAAATATGTATTAGCCCTTATGTTAATAAATATTATTATATTAGTGGATGAAGAGGACTAATATTATAAATATTAGTCCTCTTCATCCACTTACGTCTACAACTAAATGTACTATCAAATTTTCTGATCAAGTTGTATGACATACGTCTTCAGAGTACAAACGAAATAAAATGGCACGATGTATCGCGTGCGGACGTTTCGCTTTCTGAGTGAGAAATGTCCTCGCACCGACCACCGCGAGATATGAAGACAAACAGTTTTATATAACGTAATATATATAATTGTGAAATATGTATTAATGAGGCTATATTGTCACTATCAGTAAAAATAACTAATTCGTACAAGCTAATAAAATTATGAAGATAGAAATAGATCGAGGTTTAACAGCATTCCTTAAAGAACTCACGGTTACTTTGCATATTATTTAATACTCTTACTTACTTACTTTTAATTATTTTAATTTTGGAAGAACTTATTTTTTACTAATATTACATTTGTATTATTAGTGTGATTTAGGTAGAATTTACAATCAGTTTTTTTAAATATCTTAGAGTTCTAAATGGTTATAACAAATTATCGTTGGCAAAACAAGACAAAATTAGAACATTGGAACATAAATACTAAGTATTTACATTAAGTAGTATATATACATCAAGTATATACATTAAGAACATTGAAGATGATCCTATTGGTCTAGTAAGTGTCATAATTTTTAGTTTTAAATTATATTATTATTATCAGCTTATAGTATCCCACTGTTGGGCAAAAACCTTCAGAACGGTGGCGTAACTACGAGGTGGCAAGCCGGCAAAATGCCTTGGGCCCCCAGCTGGAAGAGCCCCCCGATCGCTTGACGTGTTTTTGTATAGGATTGACATAGTGGAACGAAAACGAATTAGCCACGGGCCTCGAACGGTATAGTTCCGCCACTTTTTCAGAATATGAGACAAGGCCTTCTTATCTTATCTCATTTTCTGTTAAGCAGAATTTATTATTAATGCAGTATTTATATAATAATATTTTTTTTAACAAACTAAATCTGGTTGACATATAACATCATAAAAGTTTATAGTGTAGTTATTACAAGTTAACGCGTTAGTTACGTCTCAAAGCTATTGCTTGTGTTGTTAGTAAACAAAACTTTCCGCTAGACGTTACGTCGCGATATACGCTAGACAGTTAGGCTACATTTAATTTAAATTAATTACCACACTCCGTTTCAATTTATTTTTATATCTGTAAAAAAATATTAAATTAATAAATGTATATTTCTTACTCGTACTGTCAACGTTACATTTGAGTCGGTGCCGGCCGTAATTTCGTTCAGCAGTTTCAGCAAATTTTTTTTAGCAAAATTGTTTTACTGAATAATGCATGAATAGTGACAGATATACATTATAAACATTTTTAACGTCTAGGCATTGGAATCAGTTTACAATAACAAGAATGATAGATAGTATAGTAAAGAAGTTTTAAGTTGGAAATATGTGACTGAATTTTTAACTGTACAATATGATTTTTTGATTTGTTTCTGATTATATTGGAAAGCTCCTTTTATCTCATATTTTAAGCATCTGTTAGTCACTAATGTAACGTATAAGTTTTGGAAAACATTGAACCTAACAAAAGGTGTGACCCAATTTGTTGACTTAAGTGGAACGAATTGGGCCCCCTCGTTTAAAAACGTTGCTTTTGTAACTTATATGTTATTTTTTTTAGCAAATGATTATTAAATTCATTTCAGTAGTTCCGTGATGAATTAGTCCTTTAATATATTATTGCAAAAAGTAAATTATAAAATCCGTTTTCATATAAAACTTTATGAACAGTGTAACCAATATTGTATTGGAAATAAAATAATTAAAACAGATGATGTATGAAAATTCGAACAAGGTCTTTAAATGATATGCCTATTGTTGGTAGCTACTAAATATAAATAAATTCTAAAATCCCATAAATATGTTAATAGCATAGATACAGATCAAATACAACTCAATCTTTCAAATCTTTACTTGATTCATTGTTTAATTCTGGGTTATTAGTAAAAAAAAAATTTTTTACAGACTTTAAATTAGCCTTATAAATAACGGTCGGTATCCTTTGTAATGTTTAATTAAACAGGTTTTTTAACACAGCAACGCTATACCATGAAACTTGCGTAAAATGTCCCAAACTTGATCCAAATATACCAAACATTAGGAAACAAAAGTTACGCATCGCGTTAAGTAATAAAACTTAAATAAATTCATATCCGATAGAGAGAGACACAAAAACGGGTCCGGGCTTTCCTTGTCGCTTGTAGACGACCGGACGATATATAAATGTGGACGAAAATACAGATCAGCACAAACCGACTGAGAAGCTTGTAGGCAAAACAACTTCATACTAGTAGCCAGCGATTAGCTATATAGTATGACTACCTTTGTAAGTAAATAAAAAATCAAAATAATAAAAAAATAGAAAAAAAAATCACAAAAATGACAATAACATTTTCGTTCGCAGACTATATTGGCTACTGTAGCCATCCTAGCAGTTGGCTGCCACGGGGGCCTGCTCCATGGCCACGACCACCATGGCCACGATCACCACATCCACGACATCCCTCATGGGGAGTACAGCCTCCCATCACCGAAGATAACCAGGGTGTCCGCTCCTGGAGCTCTCCTGCACTCGTCCAGCTTCGACCCCAGCTCGTTCCCTCCTGGATCCCTCCCATCTGCAACCTTCTCTGGAGACGGCCTGATCTCCGGACATGCACCCCATGGCCTCATTAGTGGCCCTGGAGTCGCTGGACTTCCATTGGCTGAAGGCCATCTCGCTGGACCCGCCTTAGTCGGTCCCGGTCTCGCCGGCCCCGGTCTCGCCGGCCCCGCTCTGGCTACCGGTCCCGCCTTAGTTGGCCCTGGCCCAGCCCTAGCTACAGGCCCCGCTCTAATCGGTCAAGGCCCAGCCCTAGTCGGCCCCGGCCCTATCGTCAACACCAACACTCAAACCCTGGTACAGTCCAGTGTGTCCAACTCGGTGCTAGCTTCCGCCGCCCTACCTGGTCCTGCCGGTCTAGCAGGCCTTCCCGGTCCCATTGGCCTCAACGCGGCTGATGCACCCCCACCCGGCCTCAGGGCTCCCGTCATCGACACCATCCACGGCCTCGCCAGCAGCAACGGCGCTCCCACTCAGTACCGCGTACGCGACGAGCCCTACCCCGTAGTCCGGGAAGTGACCCACAGAGTGCCAGTCCCGCAACCCTACCCCGTGCCGCAGCCCTACCGCGTGCCCGTACCCCAGCCCTACCCCGTCCAGGTGCCGGTCGTCAGGAACGTGCCAGTCCCCGTAGTCCAGATCCAGCGAGTACCAGTCGACAAGCCCGTGCCTTACCCCGTAGAGAAGATCGTCAACTACCCCGTTGAGAAGGTGGTCCAAGTCCCCGTGGACCACCCTATCCACCACGAGAAGATCGTCGAGGTACCAGTTGTGAAGGTGGTGCAAGTGCCCGTGCACGTGGTCAAGAGCTACCCCGTGCCCGTGGTCAAGACCGTCCACCATAAGCAGCACCACGGCCACGGCTGGTCCAAGTGGTAACTCGCCCCATCACCATCATTGTAAATATTCACCGTTGCTCATCTCGTGGCTGCCGTAGGGTGATAAACTAAGTCATTAGTTAGGAGTATGAATTGTTGTTACATCTGTTCTGTTTGTAAATAGTATTGTAAGTTTATACAAAATAAAATTACTTCCAAAGATTTCTGTCTTATGATTCGCTTTTCTATCATGTACAATTTAAGATTTAGGTACAAATCTCATTTACCGTTTTCAAAAATACTTCTTAAATAAAATGAATTTAATTTGAATAAATTGAATGATTGATTCGTAATTAAACTATGTACAGAGTAGACATATCTGTTTACTGTGCTATATGCGTGATAGAGAACATTTCTCGACCCATTTTAATAAATTTAAAAATAACGAAACTTTACCAGTCTAAAATATAAAAAACAAAATATTATATTTCTATTTCTAGAATTTATGGAGTAAAAAAATTAAATTGTTAGGCTAAGGTAGATAAAAAAAATATGTTTTCAAAAAAGATGCGTAGTATAATTTTAGTTCATTAAAAAAAGTAGTGAGTATAATTATAGTAGAAGTAAAATTGTTGTTTCACAGTGTCAAATGCCTGATCAATTTGTGGTGCGAATGTGTTAAGGCTCAGGAAGATATGAAATTGGGTATTAAATTATAAATTAAGAAGGATTTCTATTTTAGCATACATAACACACTTATATATTCCCATAAAGTCTTGTCAATAAGTGAGAGAAATTTTGATGTCGATAAAATTCAAATCAAGATCTTTACAATAACATTAAAAAAATTATCCAAAGCTGTTTACATAATAAATTCAAAAAGTTTCGGAAGTTGATAATTACTCGTGGTCTATTGTGAAACGAACATTATTATATTTTCCACGTATTATTGTGTCTATAATAGTAGTTTCCTAAATATATAAGAAGAAGTTTCAGCACAAATAGACCGCATACACTCAAACAATATCACAGATAGCTGGCATAATACAGCACCAAGAGAAAGTGGTTAAGCTACAAGAAGAGTCATAGGTATTATAGGTGATAATTTGTCCTCTGGTTTTTGGAATTATCAAGCGATTCCTGGTCTTATTACACCGGTTAGTTTCATAAACAGTGTTATCTATGTTTATTCTTTGCTAGCTTCGCAGCTATGTTTTTCTGATATAAAAGTAAGAGTTTAAATGTTTGCACAATAACATTGATAGCGCAAGTGGCGCTGGGTACATCATAGAAAATGAAAATTTAAAAGGCGGATTTTGAAGTCAAAATGGAGAGTTTTATACATAAATTCTAGAAATATAAATGTTGTTTCAATTGCAACGATTCCTGCAGTCGGGTTTTCTGTTTCGGACATTTAGCTTGTAACAATTTTAATTACTTTACGTTGCGAATTTTTGATCATTGTTCTTATATACTGGTCAATGAAATTCACAAAGCCTAGGCACACGTGTCAAAAGTATTTCAAATATTTGCAAAAACACGTGCTTATAATAAAACAGCTTTCGAGACGCGCCCAAACTTTCATCCTTTTGCATTTAAATAAATTAACGAAAATGCGGTTATGCGATAAACAAATTTATTACATTAACACACATTTGAATAACTATAACGATATCGTCTTTATAGATATTTCGTAATCCGAAATTTGGGTTTATCGGTGTGACGTAAGGTCGGAAGTGTCGAAGATTCCAAATCGTCTGCCCGGTTTCCCACCCGCTAAATTAGAACTAAACCACATAAATTATAACAGCTGATCTGTGACGTAATCGGACCTTATGGTTGCGTTAAAGATGATATACATCATAGGGAAATAGGTTAAATGTAAATTTTATAGGCAGTTACTAAAGACAGAAAGTTTACAAAAATCAAGTTATACGTGATGCAACATCGAAACCAGTTAGGCGTGTAGATTACTTTTGCTTCCAAAACTAGTGCTAATGCGAATTTCTATTAAGATTAAAAACAAGAACACATCATGTAACGTATAGTATGATTTTGCGAAAACGTCTCTGCCTTAGCTAGTCTGTATAGCGTTACCATACTTAAAAATCTTATGCGCATTGAAATATTTAACACTGCCAAAAGATAAATTTTGTATCTGGCATGCCTGAGTCAAGGGATCCGTTAAGATTTAAAAAAATAATTTGAAGTTCCCAAAAAGCTTTCTTATTATTGAAAACTTTAAGTTATTTGTGATTTCTCATCATCAGAAATTTTAATCTAAACACCTACTTATTTAGAGATTATTAATTAAACAAAGTAAAAAAATAGTATTTCCACCTTTGTTTGTTGAGTTTGCTATTTTAAAAGTTGCGACGCTCAAATAGTTATGATGCTGGGGCGTTGCTTTTTCATCGCCACTACTTTCACAGTGAACATACACGGTGATTATTATATTGTATTGGTATAATATATTTTAACTTAGGCATATTATGTAATGTGTTTCTTTTATTGTAAGAATAAAGAGGTTTTATTTATTATTATTAATTTATTTAGCATATCTAATTTACTATTGACTAAAATAATTATAAAAAAACTTTTAAACATTTTATTCAAAATTGACACATATTTTATTAAAATAAAAAAAACAAATATATTTTTTTATCAACAAATTATTTTTAAAAGCACCTATAAATAAAATAACAACGCGCTTAACTCGTTAATGTCATATAAATAAGTTGTTTATAGTGCATAGGTGCTAGACTTATACTAGACATTAACAAAATAGGTTTTGAAGCTAAATTTAAAGTATCTTAAATATTAAAAAATTAGCTACCGAAAAAATAAATATTTTTTCCGTAGCTAATTAATTGAATATTCTCTCTGATGTTTGGGATGAACCAAACATGAAACATCATTCTTTTTACAAGCATAGTATTTAACTTCGTTTGTTTTTTAGGTTGGGTAAAATATCGGAAGCAAAAATTTGGCCCCCTAATAAACTTCCGCTTGATGAAATGTTGCTAAGACACGTAAGATGGATGACAATGCAATGTTATGATATCAGAGAGCAGTCGTAAAATGGTCATACCATCTTAAAGATAAAAATACATACCATTTTCATTACCATTTGGGTTCATTGAAATCGTCTTGCCATATATACGGTAGCTATAAGCTAGAAGCCATAATATTATTATTATTTAAAAATTATTATTATTAATTAAAAAAAATCCAAACCTAACTTGACCAATGTCCTTTTTAGATTTGCTCGTCGATATTATCGACAAAACTTTTACCAACTTATGCACCTTTTGCAAATATTATTATTATAATCGGAGTCTGGCGATGGTGGCAGGTGGTAATGGCGTAGAATATCATAGTAGTTGAAACAAAGAATTAACGAGTTATGGCTTTTTGTCTTTAGGCATTATTCAAAATATATAGTATTCATGGATTTAATGATGGAATCTTATCGTATTGCCAAGCACTCTTCAAAAATATGGTATTCTGGGTGTGACGATGAGCCAGGAGGAGATTCAATATATAAATTACCAGGTATTTGAGGAAACCAGGTAACTATGAGGATAGAGTTAATTTACATACATTAGAATTCAAATAAAAAAGGTGTCATTTTAGTCTACCTGCAAGACGCGCTAAAGAAAGTAAAAAAAAAATGTTTTTTAAAATAATATTTATCTCCATCTTCATCTCAAGCTGAAAATTCATACGATTGAGATTATGTCCCTACAGTAACATAAAGTAGATACCAACACCAATGCCACGAGCAAAGTCGCGGGTAAAATTTAATTTAGTATAAAGTAAACAACTACTATATTTCGGTTACTTATCATATTTTGACAGACCCCTTAGATCAAATAATTATTATACATTTACCTACAAAGCAAAAAAACGGAAAATATTCTCTACTATCTGTCTATAGTTTAAACAGGACTTTATTTACTTACTCTCTTATTCATAAAAATATTTAAGGCAATGTTTAACTAATCAAGATAAGCAGACCTTTTCTGGAATTTTGAAAACGTCACGAGACAAAATCAATATCAAATCAAACATATTTTTATTAAAAATAAGTACTTCAAGTACATTTTCTGAACGTTGAGACTACTGCGCCTACCACCGGTTCGGGAACTAACCCGGCGGTTGCAAACCATAATATACTCTAATTGTAACTTACAACAAAACGAACAACAATTCAAATAAAAAACTAATAATGATACAAAAATATATGTTTATTAAATAGCAATAATAACATAAAATTCATAATGTTTTGTAAATATTAAAATATTCTTATCAACAATCACTCATAGTAATAATAGGTTGATAGTATCATCATAAAATCATTGTAAAACTAAATGAAATTAAAAATAATTTCAGTCACACCTTTAAATAAGACTTCTTCTTAATTAAGTTTATTGTTCTTTAAGCGTAAAATATTATTTTGATAAAAAGATAACATTCATTGTTATCTTATTATCTTACTTAATATTTTAATGTTTAGCTAATTTAAAATGATTAAATTAATTGAATATTCTCTTGTTGTTTAGCAATAAAAAATTAAGCATTAATTTAAACCATAAAGTTTTGAAATAAGATTGAGATCAGTGAAGCAACTTTTGATGGTAGCATGGTTTGTATCTGATTAATTTTGTTGATGATAATATGAAAACAAAAATAAAATTAATGTTACCATATTTGTATTCAGTGGATAGTGTAACACTTACTTCTCTATATTATAATATGTTAAAAAGTCAAATGTCTGGAAACAATTGTATTCTAAAACTGGAGGCTAAGAAAAACTTATATCCTAGTACCATCCTAGTCCTAATCTATTATATAAAAATAAGTCGGGTTTTCCTTTCTGACCATTTAACTCCAGAACGCTCGATTTCCGCGGTTTTGCATTTGTTGGAAAGGTCTCGGGTTCCGTTAGGTTTAAGCACAAAAACATGAAAACTTTCAAGATAAAAATCAGGAAAATGGAGTAAATCATTTTTCACATACAACGCCATCTTTGATTCATAGCATGCACTACAATGGAGCCAGTACGTGGCTTTTACGTGAAACTCGAATTCCACGTGAGCGAAGCCGCGGGCAACAGCTTAAGTTATATTATAAATATGAAAGTTTGTTTGTTTGGATGTCTTTGTCAGTTAATCACGCCGGAAATATTGAGCGAATTTTATTACCTACACGCAGGCCAAAGCTGAGGAAAAATACTGCAATCTAATATATTACTTTTAATGACTTATTATTAGGGTGTTAACAGGTGTACAAAACTTAGTCCTAATAGTATTTAAAGCCAAATAATATTTAGGACCTGAATAATAAGTAAGCAATAAATGTTATTTATATTTTAATTCCTTTAATTCACAGATAAATAATCATAGTGTTTTTAAGTAATAAAAATGTTAGAGTTATATTTGTAACAATGAAAACGCCGTATATATTGATCGCAAATAATAAGTTAACTATCTGTAAGCCTTGCTTAAACGCTTTGCCTATAGCGTGCTCTACTTGTACACGCAGTATCAGTCAAGTTAAGGATATTTTTGAATGATATGCGTCCGACTCAATTTTAAGTAATTTATTCATCACCATATCGAAAGAGCTCTTCGGTCAGTATAAAAATGTCGCGCTTCGCTGTCATCGTCACAGAAGCCTTCTCACTTCAGTAGAGACAACAACAAACTTCATTCGGCTGGCTTTTGGCGATTAGCTAACAGCCATGGCATTTGTTGTAAGTTATGTTATTTTTACGAAAAAAAATGAGGGTTGAAAAACTTACCAAACTATTTTAAAATAAGGAACAAATATTGGGGTTTATTATATATAAAAAAATATCACATTTTTCTGTCTTCTAACTGCCCAATTAAAGTGGTTGAATATAAGAAATGATCCACAATGTGTTTAGCATGGAAATGTAAAATTGCTCCTATCAATCGTAAAGGCTTACTCATAAAAACCTATTTTTTTTCAATAATCAAGAGCATTAATCACATTTCAAAGCCAGTAACTAGGTTCCATTGTTACAGATGAAGGTTGTCTTCCTGACAGCGCTAGCCTACAGCGCTAGTGCTGGCATCATATCAGGAGAACATCATGGGCCTCTGCACCACGATCATGACTCGTATGTCTCATCAGCCCTGCTGGCGCCGTCCGCCAGGTACGGTGTACCCCACCATCACGCCGGCCCCATAGTGGAACATCCCCCAGTGATCGGACCTCCACTCCCCGGCCCTCACCCCATCTACAACGGTGACATCGTCGAACAGCACAGATACGGAAGCGGCCCCATCATAAGCGGCCCAGCACTCGCCGGACCACTGCCCAGCGGCCCCGCCCTAGCCAGTGGACCTATTCTCAGCGGACCGGGACCTATTGTCAGCGGACCAGGACCAATTCTCAGCGGACCAGGACCCATCGCCGGTGGAGCGATCATCGGTGGCCCCGCTCTCGCTAGCGGCCCAGGCGCTATTATCAGTGGACCAGCTCCAGCTATCGATGCCAGTGGAGCTTTATTGAGCGGACCGGGACCACTCGTTGCTGGACCAGGACCACTCGTTGCCGGACCAGGACCACTCGTATCCGGACCAGGCGCACTCATCGGCGGCCCAGGCCCACTCGTTAGCGGACCCGGCGGTGCCATCATCGGCGGCGGAGCTGGACTCATCGCTGGACCGGGCCCAATCCTCGCCGGCCCCGGCCTCGGCCCTAACGGTCTTCCAATTGGCCCCGACGGTACCGCCATCCTGCCCGCTCCCGGTGTCGCCGTAGGCCCCGGTGGAGCTTCACGTTACGAGCTGCAGCGCGTCATCCAGCACATCATCCGTCGCATCCCCTACGAGGTCCAGCGCCATGTGCAAGTAAATGTACCCCAGCCCGTGCCCGTCCCCGTGCCACAGGAGGTGCGCGTGCCAGTTCCCCAGCCCTACCCCGTGAACGTGGATGTAGTCAAACATGTGCCCTACCCCGTCGTCAAAACCCAGCACGTGGAGGTCGAAAGGCCAGTCCCTGTGGAGGTGGTAAAGCACGTCCCCGTTGAAGTCATCAGACACGTGCATGTGCCGGTTGAGAGGCACGTAGAAGTCATCAAGAAGGTGCACGTGCCAGTCGAGAAGCATGTCGAGGTTCCCGTACCCGTATGGAAGCCTTACCCCATCCACCTCATCAAACACGTCACCCACTACCAGAAGAAGGGCTGCTGCGGCTGGTGAAACCCAAAAAGTCATGATTGTATATACGAGAGCATATGCTGATGTCCAGTACAACTTGAGCTCCCCTGTAGTAAAGCGTTCTACGCGTGGGGATGTCAGCTTGTACTAGATAGTCGGACTTGCCATCTTTCGTACAATGTAGCTCGTAAGATTGTAAATATTGATAGTCACTAGGTGTACGTTTCTGTTATAAGAAGAATAAACATTGTGTTTTCAAAATCACTTGATTTCATTTACTTTTTAAAAAAAATGTATACTCGTATAGATTTTCATTAAGACGTATATTAAAAGTTATATAGGTAAAAAATTTATAAAGACTAAACTTATGCTAAATTTAATTAATTGAATTGATTTTCCATAGAAAAATAATCAATAAGGTTAAAAAATATTGTTATTATTAGAGGTCATGCATTTAAAGGTCTTTATTTATGAATATCATCAATGCGCAATATACAATTTTCTTACAATAACCTGATAGTTACATTTTGTAGGAAAATTAGTTTTGTAAAAGAACCAGCAAAATACGACAAACATGCCATTCGCCAAAAAAATATAATAAATCGTAATTTATAACTTATATATAAGGGAGTCCGACATACGTTGCCGTTTGCCTAACAAATTTTTCCTAGGTTTTTCCCATTTTACGTAGGGGTATGAAAAACAAAATAAAAAAGTAAACGATAAGATGTGAACGTTTTCGCTTCTTTGTAGAATCGCCAAAATGCATGGAAATAACATTTTGTTATTTGGCTATTTTACAAAGACGCGAAAACGTTAAGATGTTGGCTAACCGCAATCCATACTCTAATATTGTGTGTTTGTGTGTCCTTTCTTCACGCCTAAATAGCGACAAATCAAACTGAACTTTCGGATCAACTTAGTTTAAGGGATTAAGGGCCTATTTCACTGTGGTTGTATAATGAATCTTTAAAAAAAGTTGTGTATAGCCTAACATAAACTTTATCAGTAAGCGGTGAAACCGGCCCTTAGCGTAACAAAGAATATTTATGATCTTGAATAAACATCACGTTACCAAAAACCATATTTGTATGTGAATTCTGCAAGCAAGCGGTTCTTATCGCACGGTTAGTTCCCATAGACATGGTCATGGAGTGCCCCGGCTTCGGGGGGGGAATCGGATCGTCGCGGGTGCGCGGGGTCTGCTTGTAGCTTCGAATTCCATGCGATTAAAATTGACAGAATAAAAGTTTAGAAACATTGGTTTCTAATCCGGAATTAACCAAAATGTAATATTTAGAATACCCGCCAGCAAGAGGGGTAACATTCCGTCACTATGGAGTTCCAGGTCTGCTATCTGCGGGCAGGCCTCGCGTGCTCGCGGCGGTTTTGGTGTTTTGTTTGGGATCGTCGATCGTTGTGCTGTATGATTATGCCTACTCTGGTAATTTCGACGTTCAAAAAGTATCCTTGATGATCTTATTTCGAATAAAAACACTTTGAATTTGATGTTAATATTTATTCTAGTAACTAGCTGACCCGGCAAACGTTGTTTTTGCCATATAAATAATTTAGAGGTATGAATAATAGATGTTGGCCGATTCTCATAGATACCGGATAAGCACAAAAAATTTCATAAAATTCGGTCAAGCCGTTTCGGGTACGGCAACGAAAACTGTTAATTATATAATATGATTTAAGGAAACACAGTATTAGAATAGGTATTATAGAGAAGTTGTTTCACAGGTATATGGCGCCCCTGTTATCAGGGCCAGTGTTATGTAGAGCTACTTCGATCAAATATTAATAAGATGCACATATTCCTTCAAAATTGAATAAAAAAATGGCACTACGACTATCTAACACAAAACAACTTAAATCAAAATCAAGTGCATTGAATAAAACTTAACTTAATGAGTTAAAGCTCACAATCGTACAAAAGTTAAAATCGCGGTCTCAGAGCGACTAGGAGCAGAATAGTGCTTAATGTCTGGTTTACACGTATGCAGTAGATTAGTAGGTAACTAAATTTTAACTACTTATCTACTCAATACGTGTAAACCAGACATAAGCGCTGTTTTGCCGGTGCCACTTTTTAAACGGCAACTGTGAAATTTTATAATATTTGATCGAAGTAGGGCTATAATTTATTGATTTGACACAGTTCGTCTATATTACGTAGGATCGGCCACTATTTTCTCTGCCCAAAGGATCAATTTTACCAATAGCAAGATGTATTAATCGAATGAATTCAAAAACGCGGAAATAGGTTTATGCATTCTGGAGATAAATCGTCAGGAAGGAAAACACGACTTATTTTTCTATAATAGACTAGTTTTTACTCGATGTTTTGCTCTCATAAGTCATTTGTCCTACAGGTGCATTTTAAATGAAAAGTATCTAATATATATAGTAATCCATACTTAAATATTTTCACACTAAGATAATAAACGGCAAAATGTGTTTCTTTGTTTACCTTTCATTCACATGCGAACGTTGTCTAGATTTTTGATCGATTTTTGCATATCGTCTAGCCAGTCAGCATCTATATATAAAAGAAAAAGAAAATACTTTTATTTCAGGTAAGATACCCAAGTTCTTTAAAAAAACATAACAAAAAAAATCTCCATAACAAAACAAATAAAAACAAACGTTCTTAATTTAAATATTTGCCACCCCCTGATTCACCGGGTAGATGTCTATGCACGTGTGCATAGACCCAGTGCTTCAGGAGGAGTCTGTCTGTCTGTCCATTTTGTCACTTAAAGTTTTCAAGATGATGTTGGGGCTGCCGCACGCTCTCAACATCAGCGATGCAATGCGACGCCGCGAGTGCGTGCAAACCGCAAACATCGCCGATGCCATCGAGGAAACAAACCCTCAAACACCCTGAACGCGTCATTATATTGAACTTGGAGAACGTTGATAACCCACTGCATATAGTCAATCCACAGATTGTAAGTGTAGGGTATCTGACAGAATGCTTTAAATAATGTAATTTTAACATCTGTGCTATTCTTCGAATCTGCGGGATATTACAGCGGACTGCCATCGCTCTCCTTTCTTGTTCAATGTCTCTATCGTCTTTAGAAATCTTCAGTCACTATGTGACCGAGGTATTTAAATTAAGTCTACGGAGCCGTGTTGGGCAGTGAGTACCATGGCGGCTACATCTCCAAGTTTACGAGCCCTTGAGCTAAATATCACAGACTCGCTCTTTTTAACATTGCAGATGAGACCGTGCGACCTGGCGTATTTTTCACAGATGCAAATCATTTTCCTGAAGACGGCTATTGATACTGTTAGGCATAGCTGATACTATTCTTTTCTTTTTATGGCGCTTCGGCTATATAACCATGGCCTGTGTCAAGTAAAGGCAGGAAAACAATTTTCTTGGCCCAATTATTTTAGCAACGTTACAATATTTCATGAAGTCTAAAGACCAGACAAAGTCAAGATAAATCGTTAGTGCAGTCAAAGCGTCAAGTCAGTCGATTTAGTAAAGTGGTAGACGCTTTACTAAAACTTCCAATGGATTTTTGGAGAGACACATAAAATAACACGCTCCTTGAAGTTGTATCACTTGCCCACACATTGTGCATGAGGACGAATATTTAATGGTTGATATACTACTACTATAGACCATCAACAAAACACCCGACTCTGGTGTCACTTAGGTCAGCAATCAGCCTGTCTGTGTTCATATTGAAGAGAGACGTATCGACGACGACGATATTTGGCTATTTTTTTTATAGGCCGGCCTCGGCGGCGACGTCCATCTTCGTATTCCAATTAGTTGAAAATTCATTTCTCGTTCATTATCTCTCGTAAGGAGTGACATTTATTATGGCATTAATTTTGAACATAATTTATCTACTGATCACAAAATCAGTTGCAACAAATGTTTTACGTAAATATTTACGATACGCGCAATTTGCGCAACGGCGGAAATTTTCAATCAACAAACTTACTTCTTTATTCTATTCTATATATAAAACAGATTTAAGTACATTTTAAAAATAATAAAGAAACGTAACGTTTCATGAATGCTTCTGTTTGATAATGTTAATGGTATGCTCTTACATTACAATGATATTACTGTAAAGGTTTAATCTAAAAATGTTTAAAAGTTTTCTATTCGCAAACTTCAAAAAATAATTATGTATGTTTTAAGAGTTTTTTTTTCAAGCAATAATAAGAAAATTATACATCGAAACAAACCTCTAGTATTTTAATAACAGTGGTACGTAATTAAAAAATACTGTATAGAGAAAAATTGGAATGGAATATATATATTTTTTTGAAGATAATATTACTGATGTTTAGTTTATATTTAATTTACTATAATTATGTTCTTTTGATAATTTGTTAATTTGTAGCGCAGTTTGTGACTTTGTAAAGGCTTACAGTTAACTAAATTATTATTATCATAGCTACTATAGATAACATTTAAAACAATTTAATTATTTTCGGGGATTTAAAATATATTTAGGGTAAATAATTTGCAGGTATTTTTTAATTAAAAGTATCAACCGTTTAAATATAATAATAATAATATAATTGAGCTTAGGCTCATTTATAACATCCAAAGAAAATTATGTAAATGTATGGACACAACATTTTCCGCATCATAACATTGACTTCATTTGGCTATTATTATGTCACCCGACCTGCATTCATTTGTTTATTTTATTCAAAAGAAGCGGAGGTCAGTAATGTTATAGGAAGTCACAACTATCCATTATCATTAAAAGAAAATTCAAAGTTTCGAAATTTTGGACCAAATCGGCTATTTTAAATGTCGCATAGGTTAAAATAAATAAATGTATGTTGAAATATTTGATTATAAAACGGTTAATATGTTCAAAAGAACCACATTCACGGTTGCACTTCCTAGTTGTACAGTTGTATCGACAATATTCTTTTCAAAATGAATTTACTTGTAAGTAAATAAATAGTCTTTTATTTAGATAAAAGTCAATAAGGCTTTTTTATTCTAAATTTAGTGTTTTTTATAGCTTTTTAAAAGCAATTAGAGAACTGTTTCAAGAACAGAGTGCCGAATGCGAGTTTGTTTTGACATTCGATCGTGAACGCGTTTCGCGTGTACATAGGGTTTATATGGGATTTGTATAGCGCCACCTAGCGATGCTCACGGTCACATGTACAAATCCCATATAAAATCTTAGTAAACTCGAAACGCGTTCACTGTCGAATGTGAAAAAAAACCCGCACTTAGCATTAAGTATAGTAAAACAGGAGGAAAAAAGTACACTAAATTTATCTCTATTATTTACAGGTCATAGGTTTTCTGGGGTTGGTCGCTACATCCACAGCACAGTCGCGACAAATACAGTCTCAAGCACCTAAAGATCCAGAAACTTTAGAAAATAGCCCACAAAACTATGAATATAAACAAGTAATTTTGTATCTCACGCCAACTGAGGTTAGAGCTTTGGAAAGAAGTAACGTCCTGCAGAAGACAAACAACGAATATTATTCTAGCTACGTTAATAATCAACTACCAGAACAGAAACAAGAAGAAGTACGAAAAACAATTGAACAATCTAAATCAGTAAAACCAATCCATGAGGAGCAAGAAGAGACGACGGAGAAAAATGAGAAACCAATTGATATTCCCCTTTTCTATCCTTTTCAACTGATACCATTGAGCCAACCCACAAGGACTAACCACAAAGAGAAGGCACTTGAAAAAGAGAACGAGCAAAGATGGGTAGAAGAGATCAAGAAACAGCTTGAGGCCGAACGCGAAAACGCTAAAATAGAAAACGCATGGAATCCCATTCCTTTAAAACAGAACACTCAAGAAATAAAAGCTCTGTTGCAACGCGAAAACAAAGCTAACCCCAAACCTGACTATACTCAGTTCCAGCAAGCCGCCAATAATTTTGACAACGAAGAGATCAAGCCTCAATTGCAACGCGAAAATCAGGCTAAGCCCATTCCAGATTACAATCAGCTAGTTCAGGCCGCAAACAATTTAGATAACAAAAACGTACTAAAGGTGCAGGATTTCTATAGACTGCAATATGAGTTGGAACAAATCAACAAAAACAACCGTGCCGAAGGTCTTCCAAGACATTTGTCGTTGAAAGCCCAGCAGCCTTTGTATCAGCAGTTGAAAGGCATTCCTTCATACACTCGTGCTCTTAGACCACTGCAAGAGGAAACTCCAGAGGCTCTTGTCGATATTGAAAAGCACCATCATCTTCATGAGAAAATGATTATTGATTCTCGCAGGCCTTTCGCTTTGAGAGACCTTTACAGAGAATAAAAATGTAGGCGAATATTCCATCATTATGGAACTTTTTTTAATGAGGCTACTAGGTTATTGATTATAGTTGAAAATATTGTTACGCCTAAAATTTGTGCAATACTTTATTTCTAAGTATAAGTATAACTGTTGAGTATTATTACGTAGGAATTTACACACACATTTTTTTTAAATAAAATTATAATTTTCATTATGTTTTTCTTTTAATTAATTTTTTAGTTTTTACATGTACACACTTTCTCATTTCAGTAGTATATTGCCATACCTTCGTTTTCAAAAACTGTTCTTATAGTACGGTATCAGACAATGAAACAATAAAATTCAAAATTGATGTACTCACTTTATTTTTATTCTCTAGAGGTTCTGGTTAACAAATTTTGAATTTAAACTTCCGAATGGTGTTTTTGGTTTTGGTGTGATTGTAAAGGGAATGCCCCTACACTGAAAAAAATAATAAAATAGCCTTAAATTTTTATGCAGGCAAATATTCGAAAACGTTATTATAAACTCCTGCCATGTAGTTCTCATTGAGAAACGTGTATATTGAATAGTGTAGCAAATTTTACGCGGCGAAAATGTTTAAAATCTATATAAATAAAAAAAAAGTAGAAGGAACTCAACCAATTTTGCTAATTTTGATCTAAAAATATTTCTTTCTTTTCTTTAAAATATACTTTTCTTCGTTTAAGTTCAGGAAAGGTTTATCGGGTAAGAAAATGTATAGCTGTGTCAGATATGCGATACGATCACTTGGGTCGGAATTCGCATATGCGAAGCTCTATTGAATATTGATATTCAATCTACCAAACGCTACTTTGCTATATATTTTTTTAACAGACATACTCGGCGTCTCAATATTTTGGAAGAACATCCTAATATTATGGTAGTTTACACAAAACTTTATTACCTAAACTTGCAATCAGTAGCGTAACTACAAGGTAAGGCAAGCCGGCAAAATGCCACGGGCCCCCGCGATCAGCCCCCCTAGACAATAACCGCTTGACGTGTTTTTGTATTGATTTGACATAGTGAAACGAAAACGAATTTGCCACGGGCCTCGAACGGTATAGTTACGCTACTGCTTGCAATGTATGAATTAAGGTCTTCTAGGTACTTATTGTTCTTTCGGCTTCTAATGACGTTAAAAATCAAAAATAAATACCTAGGAGTCAATTCTCAGAATGTCAGAAAAAGTTTAGACTCGAATAAAATAACAAGTGTGAACTTTTTACAAGCGAAACACAGTTTGTTGTATTCTCAGCGCTTCACACTCGAAATATTTCGTAAAAAGGATGAAATATTTCGAGTGTGAAGCGCTGATATTTCGAGTGTAGTCGATAACAGACAAAAATTTAGATAGTTTATGACATGTAATGATTTGTCTAAATTTAAATTTTTAACTTATCATGTAAGCTAGTACCGACTTTAAAATAATGAAGATTGTGTATAGTAAAAGGCTGATGCCTCAGCGAATTCCGAAACAGACACAATTAAAGATTAAATATTACTTAATACTTTTCAGTTTCTTTTTTATTATTTTTTTATCTTTGGAAGTCATTTTTAATTTTTTGTTAAAAATAATAATTGTTCTATAGAGCACATGAGTTTCTCTGTGTTTATCAAATAGCTTTTTACGAGATGATGTTAAAATTTTATAGTAACTATTTAATAATTGATGGTAGGACTAGAACAAATTGAGTTCTTTGTGTAAATACATATTTTTATTAGTAGGTGAGTTAGGGTTTGTTTCACCGCTTACTGATATTGTCGGACATCTATCCACAACTTTTTTGACAGATATTGTATGGTAAATCGGTCAAAAAATTGCCTATTAGAAACTTTATCAAGTCGATGAAACAGGCCCTTAATCTAATGCTTGCGAGATATCTGTTATCTGGTGTGTAACTTGTTTGTTAGGCTTTATGGGGGTTCTACACGGCGGGAACAAACATCACGCAAAGGATTTGATGCAATCCAAATTGCACCCTCAGTTCATGGCGGAAGATTGAAAATAGCTATACTCAATGGACACCATTTACAACATTAATATCTAAGATGCATCCTCAATTCAATCTAACGCTATGAACTGAGGGTGCAATTTTGAGTGCATCAAGTTTCGTGTTTGACAAACCCAAACCATTTACAACATTAATATCCAAAATGCACCTTCAGTTTATGTGCGTAAGATTGAAAATGTATTTCATCATCACCTTTGCGTGATGATGTTCCCGCCGTGTAGAACGCCCATTAATCGGCCTTATGATTATCTAATGAATCTTCCCACGAAGCTCGAAATTGCAAAGTGAGAGAATAACTTGCAGCAACAGCGCTAATAACATTATTAGTTTATGTAGCCTAATTTTATTGCATACTTATTGAGTAATGAGTATTATTGAATCGTTTCAAGAGTTTCGTTTCGTTACTACATTCTATCCTACCAATGTGGGCTGTGCAATAGCTTCCTGAAAGATCTATTTCACAAGGTATTCGGTATCGGGGAGGTTCTGTTAAATAATCGCATGCAATATGCAATCCGATACGACAGACAGCTTGAAAGTTGAAACCCAATAAATGTGGGCACTTAAAACAAAACACGTTAGACGAAAGTAAGATTATGTACTCGCGAACATAATGTGCCAGTGAAATTACATAATCGGTTTGTACATGCAGCTCAACTGTACCAGCTAGTACAGTCACGTCGATAATTCCCATCGGTGAAATTATTGAGACCACCGCCTTACGCAAACAACGATTCAGGCGTTTTGAAACAAGACGATATCGAATTGGGACATCTCAGGCTCGACTCTATCCCCCGTAATTAAATTTGATAGCTATCTAACCCTGTTTGAATATAATTAGATTGAAAAATTGCATTATAATTATATGTAATTGAATATTACGGATTCGTTATGCAAGATTGATCTATGATAGACTCCAGCCGAACGTAATTGTTGCATGAGGCCGACTCGTTTTTAGAACAATGTATTATGCAAATAAAGTCATTACTGCTTAGCTAATAGGACCTCGAAAGAAAGCGGTGCGTATTTCAAACGTTTTATTAATATCACAATTTCACTGGGACTCAAATGCGTCCTTAAACTAGGGAAGACCACAGGTATTCGTCACATTTACATAATTTATATGCCAGACATAGATACACACTATTTACACATACGAGAGAATTCACGGGCTACTTAACCAATTACTAACATATCAGGTACATTAGGCTACTAACTGACCACCGAGCTTCGCCTAAACAATAGTCACAGGCAAGAGATATACTTATGTCTAGGGGAGATCTCTCCGTTAGCCTATGTAAGTCTTAATTCTAGTGTTGGTAGTTGTATTCCCCGCTGCTTCCTTGCTCGTAGTAGTTGCCCTGGGGCTCGGCGTGCTCCAACTGAGCGTAGCCCTTGAGGCCTTCCCCGCCGTAGCTGCCCGCGAACTGTTCATAGCCTCCATGCTCGTAGCCTCCCTGTTCCAGCCCGTGTCCTAGAGCAGCCTGCTCGTAACCTCCCTCTAGACCATGCTCCAATCCGATACCGTGTCCCTCCAGACCATGCTCCAAGCCGATACCGTGTCCCAAACCCTCGTGGCCGTAGCTGGCGAGGTGCTCGGTGTCCAACCTGTGGTCCTCCAGCACCAGGCCACCGCCGTGGTTGTGCTGGGTCTCGGGGTGAATCTGTTTCAACTCCAACTCGGATTTGCCCTTCTCCAGTGGATGGTGGAGGAGATGGCTATGCTCCTTCTTGACGTACACGGGTACGGGGTGGAAGTGCTCGAACTTGATGGACTGATGGGACTTGGCGTGCTCGTGCTCCACGTGATGGTGGTGGCCGGACTCCCCAATGAGGGCCTGGTGCTCTATCGGCTCCTCGATCTGTTGGTGTATGATGCCGGGATAGGCGGCCGCGATGGTGACGAAACCCAATAGTACCTGTAATCGGAAACTCATTAGTGTCAGCACTTTACTTGATTAATGCCGTGATATCAACGATGAGGAAAGGAGAAGAAATCAATGAATTGGCAATTTTATGTGCGTAAATTAGCTTTCATTTATGCTTCATGTCTTGACGTCAACGAGTATTAAGAGAAACGTGATCAGAAATGATAGGTTGCTTGAAACCTAATCAATTAACATAATAATATTGTACATACAATACAAATTGATTCAAATTATAAGCTAACGAGACCAACTGTAAAGCTCCTTGCCAAATCTGATAAAACTTTCAATGAGGTTACATGCTCACGGCTTGTCCGAGAGCTTTATAGCTTTAAGTTCAAACTAGTCGCTTTTGCGCGAAGATGAAACTGTCCACCACTAAACTTTCAATTAAGACTTTTTCAATGAAGTAATTTATTAGCACCCTGGCGAAATTGCCATGAAATTGACTAATTATAGAGCTTATATAACATCGCTTCCTATTTTTCAGGAAGGGTGTTACCGGCTCATTGAGTGAGAACATAAATTAGCATCTTAAATTTTACAAGAATTTATTTGCGGCTTTGCCCCAATGAAATTAACTTATCCCACGGGAACATTAAATCGAAATAAAAGTATAACGTTTAAAATAATTATTAAACTAATACCCTGTATAAAATCTACGGATGGACATACAGACAGACATCGAATCGACGAATCTATAAGGGTTTCGTTTTTTGCCATTTTGGCAAACCCTAAAAAAGGATTAAAATCCGGTCAGTAATTTAGTCGTGATCGACCAACAAACATCCAAGCAGAATTTCACATGCCTAATGCTAATGCTATTTATCTATTTATTTTTATTTATTTATTTAAATAAATCACGACACAAACACTTCACAACACTAATGGATACGCACGTAATACTTCATACTGAGGCACTGAGTTGTTCTGGACCCGGTCGGATAATGCAAACACAAGGTAACACCACCGTTTTATATACCGCGTTTCACCGAGACGACTGTGTGAGTGCTCTGGTTACGTACGTCGACTACTCCATCCGCATATTAAGACAATAGATAGAAATTACAGATCTAATAAGTTTATGACTAATTAATGGTTTTTGCCGGCTTTTGTTTTCTTTGGGGAACAATTGGATTGAATCAGTGATATTTTTTTATAGATGGGTAGCACGTATAGATGTTTTAATTTATATGTTTTATTTTATTTTTTTACAGAACCATAAGGAATTAAGATAATTCGATGTGTAAATTTTAAATGTTGAGATTGTTGTAGTTGTATCTTTATACGTTTTCAAATTTTTATTCTTAGCTTTCGTAAAGGTTTCTTAATTTGTTCCATAACTACATTCTAGATCTATAGGTCTATTATCGAATGGAGTGTAGGTTTTAGAATAAAGAGCCAATAAATTGAAAACTTTGATTTCGCCAGACTTCAAATTAAACCATTTTAAATGCAGAATCTTTTGATGTTTTGATTTGACACGCTTTTTGATATTATAATTATACTAAACTAGCGGACCCGACAGACAGATGTTATCCTGTCATGCTAGTCATGCTAACTCATACAACACAATTTTGCAAAATCGGTCTACTCGTTTAGGATGTACTCCACATTGAGAGACATAAACTCGCACAAAATAATTATATATATTAAGTTAAGGAAGCTAAACTAAAGTGAAAATTTGTTAAAATTTTCAATTTTTTCTTATTTATTTATATTAACATTTTATACAAATATGTATACAATAACAAATGCAATTGTATAGTATATTTGTGTATGTTATTTAACCATATCACAGAATAGGAGTCCAAATTTACTGACAAATGACATTTTCGACATTGCTTCTCGAATCTCGACCGACTCTTTATTGTCAAAATATTATATCATTATAATCAACAGACAGACAGTCACACTTTCCCATTTATGATATTAAGTGTGGAAGTGTGGATTTAATCAGCCTACATTATTTAAGCTCTTTCATTACAGAAACAAAAAATTAATTAGCATGTCTTATAATCCTGTAGTGCTTCGAAATGTGACTTCCGAATACAATAACTACGAATTGCAAAATACAATAACTTTCACAAGTGATTCAACAGTAATAAAGTTTACTTAACAGAAGCTAAATACTGTCGTAAAGGGTAATTAATAAAGCTATCATGTAATCTTTATTGCCATTGGCTGCATTCGATTGTTGCGTTGCAAAAACGTTGCTATAATAAATTGGTGCTAACATAACATTAGCATTATTTTTGAGCAATAAAACTTCCTGTTTACTTTATATTATTCAATGCTGTCTGGCGTCAAGTCTCGAACGGCCAAGTGTGTGTCGGCTACACGAACTAGAGTACCGTAGACCACTAATAGCAAGTAACTAGAACTAGACTATTCTTGCTTAATAGAAAGCCGTAGGCTATTTGTTGGTACCAAAATGTCGTTATAACAACCTCAACTTAAGAAACCGGCCAGGTGCGAGTTGGACTCGCTCACGAATGGTTTCGCACAGAGCAAAAAGTTAGAAAAACGTATTTCTGAATGTGTTAAATTTATAAAAAAATATAAAAAAGTTGTACATTTATCAAAATAAAAAAACTGACACAAACATTAACTAAAATGTCATTCATGGGATCTTAACTATCGCCTCCTAGCCGATCGGCGCTTTACACAAGTAACTAAACCGATGAGCTACGCTGCTGGTAAGTGACGCGTCGAATTTATTAATCTATTATTTTATTTGCAATATAACAAAAAACGTGCTTGTTATACTAGAACTAGTACTCTTAAATATTAAATTTATTTTGTTTTTAGTATTTGTTATTATAGCGGCAACAGAAATACATATTCTGTGAAAGTTTTAACTCTCTAGCTATCACCTCTAGCATCATACCATGTTCTTGAGATACAGCCTAGAGACAGATGGACCGACAGAAAGAGAGACAGATGGACAGACGGACAGAAAGAAGGACGGACAGACAAGTCTTAGTAATAGCGTTCCGTTTTTATACTTTAGGTACGGAACCCTAAAAAATTTACAAATTGTATGCCACCCGCGCCGCCGCGTGTTCCTTATTATGCCCATTGGCAAAATAAGGAACTCTCAGCAGACGGAGCGGACAGTACGCACGTTTGCGTACTGTGTGCCCCTATATTGCTAACAGTTACATAAGGTTTTAGAAGAAGGTAGGAGGAAGGGGAAGGATAGATGGTGATAAGTAAAGCCAACGGATATAATATGGAGGATTTTTTTATAATTACTGCATCTATGATCTTATTGTCACAATTTTTCCATCTCAAGAACGAATAGCTATTAGCTAACGAGTTGAAATTTTCACAAAATATGTATTTCTATTGCCGCCATAACAACAAATACTAAACACAAAATTAATTAGATATTTCAAAGTATTAATTGTTAAGTTGCAAATAAAATCATATATTGATAAATTCGACGCGCTTCTCCTTAGCAGCATGGCAGAGCGGTCAGCTCGGAGTCGTGATTTTTTGCCTATAAGTTTCTCTGCTGGTACGGAACCATTCGTGCGCGAGGGCAATTTGCACTTGGTTTTATTAAAAACAAGTATACTTCAAATCTGCATGTCACTTTTGGCAAAATACAAACTAATTTAAATAAAATCTGCTATTTGCCTTACGTAAGGCAATTAAAATTATCAATTCAAAATATCGTTCTTGTTTTTTAAATGTGTTTAAAGAAATTAAGAGCAAAAAAATAATACAAAGCGGTGTTGTAATGAAATTTAATGAGCCACGAGTGAATGTATCCGCAGCACGCAGAAATTAAATTGGACCTGCGTTGATACAATCTCCTTAGAGCGAGGTGCCCAGTTTATTTCTGCATGTAATAACATTATAGCAACAAACGTCTATACGATATCTTAGAACGAGGTGCTAACTGTTAACTGAGCCATTTTCATAATCCACATTATATAATACTCATTTGATATCTTGTATACAGAATATAGGTACAAAGAGTTAGGAAAACATTACTTTAAGGTTGTTTTTAATTTTTATCCAATTTTAACAATGTGATTTTTTAATTTCTTAAATCGAATAGTTTCTACACCACAATATTTAATAGTAGTTAAAGAATTTTGGAAATAGAAAGCAATATTCCAAACTGTATTTTATCGATTACACAAGGAGTGAGAGTCCCTCTACAGGAAGTGGCATTACAGTATAGAACATTGTTTTTATAGTCGCGCTTGGGCTCTTTAGATAGGTCTTCTAATGGACTTGGACTACAAAATAATTTTAAGTGTCTGGTGATGATAATATGTGTTTTTTTATAAAAATTTCAAACTATAAGTTTATTTTGTTATTAATTGCGAATTATTTAACAGAATCAGGCGTTACTTTGCGGAAATCCATAGCTTCAAGTTTAGTAAATTAAGATTTTTAGCAATATCCCGCGAAAATTAACCTCAACTTGCAATTAAAATGCGGGTTGAGAACCTCGACGCGCGTTTCGCCCCAACACAGGGGCAACCTCAGGATGTGGACTCTACGAACAACGTCCATTAAGTCAACATAACGTAGAGTCCACACCCTGTGTTGGGGCGAAACTTACTTGCAAGTTGAGGTTAGTTTTCGCAGAATGTTGCTAAAAATCTTAATTAACTAAACTTGAACTGCGAATTAGTTTAAGATCGAACTATTAATATCATCTAACATTTTTCAGTATTCCCGCGTGGAATGTCTTCACGCATGCGCAATTAAAAACAAACGCATGGTAATCAGAGTGTAATTCTATAAGATCGCACGTTGGGAAATTGTTTGCAACACCTGGCCCGTGTGTTTAAACCGCGAATGTTCAGTGAACAATGAAATGGAAGCAGACACGTTGGTTACGGGGATTAAGCTTGTTAGGTGGCCTTATTTTGCCCAAAAATAAGGTAACATGTTGATTTAAAATTTTATTTTAACCGATATTCAAAAAGTAGGTTTCCTAGTTCGACCGTATATATGTTCTTTTTTTAATTTTTATACGCTGGTAATTATACCAGTGTATAAAGCATTAGCTTTTTTAAACTACTGGATATTAAAATATTTGTAAATTATTGATATTAAAATATTTATAAAATATTTTATCAAGAAAAATAAAGCAATTTAAGTGCTATTTTAACAAGGTCCTAATAGCCGCTCTACTATGTTTCACCTCCGTGGTCCAGTGGTACTCGGTTCTTGACCCGGAGGTCGTGGGTTCGATACCCGACCAAAAAGATTGCACATCGACCTTTGGAAAGAGACAATCAGCTAATGTCAGTTTCGTAGAGCGTTGTCTCTGCTGCACACTACGTAATATCATATTTATTTATTTATCATATTATGTAACGTTTTGTCCAAGTTTTGTCAGTCGTTGTTCAAATGCGTTGGAGTGCGGTCGTGTCTAGTTGATAATATCTGTATAGAGCTGTAACGACCCCAATTTTACTAATTTGTAATAAAAATAAATTGTACTAGTGCATCCGTAGGGAAAGAAGCCATGATTTATTTTAAACTCTTATCAAAAGCGATCACTTTTTATACAAAGAACGAGAAAAATTATACAAAGAATTATGATTATTGTAACAGTGTGTTATAGATACCGGACTGTTTGTATTTCGTGCAACCGAGATAACGCTCTACGCAGCCGAAATTAGCAGATTGTCTCTTTCCAAAAAGGCGATGTGCAATCTTTATTGCCGGGTACTGTAATTGATTTATAGGCATTTTTTTTTTGCGGTGTTCCGGATATCTGTATTCGTTGTTGTATTAGAAACATTTATGGTAGCAAGTTACTATGCCATAGTATGTAACCTTACGGCACTAACTACTACATTAGACGTCGTTAACACGCGCTGACGCAGATTTAATAAGGAAATGATGATCTATCCGTATCCGAATCCGTATCCGGACCCGTATCCGTGGATGTACATTTTTAACGACCTGGCACAACGGATAGCAATTGCCGTTCAACGAGGCAATGCTATCAGTTTGCTGGGTATTTTGCCAGATAGTGACGACTTGGGAAAGGTTTTCTTTTTTTTCAGTCCGTATATTATATTATGGTATTTAACGATCTGGAATATCACTAATCTTTTTATGGTAGGTCAACGTTATTTGGTATTAACTTATAATATTCTATCTTGATTTATTAGGTGAGTTTTATATTATTCGTTCAAATCGCATTGACCTGCAGCAACCGGAAATCTGCCTGATAATTCCCGTTAGTTTTATCTTTCATTGTGTTTTCAACTCTAATATCTAACTCCTGATACTCATTATGATAGCTTGATTTCTTTTGACATTTCTCCGATAGTACATTGTTAGTAGTAAAAGGTAGAGTTTGCAATTCTTTAAACTTCTAATACTCATAGTAATGGCAATTTGACGACCTCTGTGGCTCAGTTGGTAAGCGCGTTGGTAGCTTACGCCGGGGGTCGCGGGTTCGAATCCCGCCG
>JAOTAV010000207.1:0-10724 GCA_026546445.1 Cyclargus thomasi | reverse complement strand
AGACTTATCTTGTTATCGAACCAGCAACTTATGATTACTTAACTCGCCTACGTTTGAACGTCACTTAATACTTAATTTTTAGCTGATTATTTTGTTAACTCGCTACTGTACTTAATTAAATGTAAACCGAGCCTTACCGCTTAAGCTTAAGCCGCTTGTAACTGGACGGAGTTAGTTTCAAAGGTTTTTTTTAAAATAAAGATCATTTTTCATTAGAGAGAGAGAGTCGTTAGAGATTTTTGTTTTGACTCATACGGTTATAGTTTTTGTATTAGCGCTGTGTTGTTTTTATATTACTTGCAAATTTACTCTTAGTTTAGTCAACGCTCACTGATAAAAATGTTGCTAAAAGTAACAAAGAAGACAACATGTAATACCTTAAAATCACGTCGGAGATAGCCTACTTCCCCATCTAAAGGTCGGCCACGCACATGAAATCCTGATGTTGCGAGTGTTTATAGGCACATCAGGTAACCCGTTTGCTCGTTTGCACCCTTATTTTTATAAAAAAAAAAACAAATAAAAATACATACTTAGACGTATTGCAAGCTGATCTGTCTAAGTCTAGTCTAGTTAGTCATTTAGGCCGGGGTTATCCTGGGCCGATATATACCAGATATTGCAAGTCCAGCCGCTTTATTACGAATCTGACGGTGAAAATATATCAGGTGCGTAAATCTATACCTATATATATAATAAGACAGTAAAATTAGCGTGTCTGTACATTTAGTATTTTTACAAAATAATTAATGTTGGGGTATTAAGGAACAGTAATAGAACACAAATGGACAGAAAAAATGTTGTCTGTTCGTAAGCGCTAATCTCCGTAATTACTGGACGGATCTAAATAAATCTTTTTTTTTGTTTTTTTTTTAATAGCTATTAACTCTGAGCATCATATAGGATAACTCTTATCCCTTTTTTTACGCCAAGAAATGCATTCCACGGAAGACCAGGGAATCCTGCCTCGGATATGTAGGACTCGCTGCGGTCGTCAAGCTAGTCCTTCGACCGCAGCCCTACCCTAAAACTTGGCGGTGCACCTTCTCTCCGATGATCATGGAGCCGCGGGTACGACATCGCTACCGCAGCCCCACCAATACTTTTTATCCCTGGAAAATGTACAGCTTCCGCGTGACATACGAAGGTTCGCGCAACGAAGTTCCGGTCACTATCTAGTGACCACTAAAGTTCATGGTCATCCAAAAGATAAAATCGATATCAGCAATATCCAAAGATGTTTACGATACGTCATTAGCAGGCAGCACACGCGTGCACCTAGATAAGTGGCGATTCTCACGGGCCTAATAGAATTTACTAACGAGTCGCTAATGCGAACTTCGCTGCCTCTCAAACGGGGATCGGTCATGCGAGACGGAGATATTATTTTAAGTCGTTAAATATTAGATACTTTTTTATTCATCTTATAAATTTTTTGCTCATACAATTTATTAACGGGTATGAAATCTTTTGTGGCGATGCGTTAAAAATTTAAATTGCACTAAGCAAAAATAATATGAAGTGATTTTCACTTAAATGTTTTATTTTATATTAATTCGCTTTGATTATAAAAAATCAAGTCTATTTTTTAAATACACAGTTTTTATTTGACCGATATAATACCGACCGAAACTTAAAAAAAAATAAATTAAAAAATATTTTTTACGATGTAACATTAATTGCAACATTAAAAAAAAATTTCCAATGTGTAATGTGTATCTTTGCAGTTTACTGTATTCATAACAATAACTATTTACTCTATTTAGTTAACTTAATTTCAGTGTTACTTTTAATCCGATGTATTGAATAGATCACGTAGTACTTTAATCAATAATTCATCGCATAGTGACTGACGACCTACCAATGTTAATGACACCACTGCTGAAGGTATAGGCGGCTGTTAAGTAAACTAATAAATTACATTTTTTTTTGTTTTTTTTTTCTCATGGAGAAGTACTAAACTGAAGGCCATAGAAGTAATCATTCATTTTAAATTCTATACCAAACAGACTTAAGGATATATTTTTTTAAACAGATTTAATTTAATAAATTATACGGTATCATAGAAAATATCATTTAGATTTAATAATGTTTTTTAACTCAAAATTAAAATACTTCCTTTAGTTACACTTTTTATGTAAATCAAATGATTTATTTTATTACACGTTAAAAGGATGTTATATATTTATTGTATTTTAAATAAAAAATATCCTGTTTTAATTTCAGTTTAATGTACAACTACTAAAAAATCTATACTATAAAAAACCTCTTAATCCTGTAAATTCTTGCACCACGAAAAGCGGTTCAGCTTGTAACATAACGCTAAAGCGCCAAACCACTTTACGTTGACCTAAGCTCCCTCAATTTATCCACAGATTTCGGTTATAAATTTCAATTTGCATGTATCCTCAGGAGTCTTCTTAAGGTGGACACGTTTACTAAGTTCGACTGCTTACAAACATTAATTGTAATTCAAAGTAATTCGCAAAACATATGCAAATGTTTGACCGGGTTGGACGGCTTTATGTGAGAGAGAGCAATCAACTATTTATTTTATTACATCTGTAATTAATGGGAATACATGCGCCAACACCTTTAACCATACATTCAAACACTAAAGTTTCTAAAATCTCCCCCCCGCTAAAGGAAAATAATTGATATACAATTAATAAAAAAAAGGAATATTATTTTTGTTTTTATTAATTATTGTTTTAAGTCTTTAGAGATTTTTGGGGTACTTATATTGTATTCTATAAAACATCGTTCATCTCAACCGGTTAGTTTCGTAGTTACTCCAGTTTTTTTTAAAAAAATCGATGTGCAAGGTATTTTTTTCTCATTAACTATAACATTTTTTTTGTCTAATAAGCTAAAGTGTTCAAATGCTCCTCTTCTATATCTCTATATAACTGTTACCTCTTGTAAACATAAGAGGTTAAACGACCTCCGTGGCGCAGGATTGAGCATTTTTAAGCTCACGCCGGGGGTCGCGGGTTCGAATCCCGCTGACGGAACAAAAAGTTTTTCAATGTATTATTATGTTATTATTAACCTTAAATGAATATTTATTAATATATTATCTGTCAAACTTGACATTTTTTTTTTTTATATAGATAGAATAGTATTCGCGTGTAGTATATTTTTAATAAAACTAAAATTATTACAAAAAACTTAAGATATTGTTTGGTCGATTTCAATCACAAATATTTATTAAAACATAATATTTTGCATGTTTATGATAACTAAAGTTTATGCAAGTGGTCGCCCTGTGGTCAAAATTTGGCCATTAATATTAAAACCATCGTGTAGAGGAGCTATAACCAAAATTTTATCTATTCTCAATTCAATCACAGACTTCAATTTGCCCTAAAGCTCTCTTCACCCGGCCATTAAATTTTATTAAAAAAATCACAGACTTCTAACCATAAACAAAAAAGCATTGCATATTATGTTAATTATTGTGTCACATCAAAATATTGTAGAGTAGTAGCGTTTTATTTAGTAAAAATATGCAAGAATAAAGCATATTTTAAAATTATATTGGTATTCCACGCTCCTCCTCCATATCAACTATAACTGGGAGAAATTTCATGCTTTTACATCTACTCTACGCGTTTTTCATAAAAAGGGGTATTCAAGTTTTACGCTCGCATATTAATATATAGCTTGATAATTTTCACGGAATAAGAAAAAATATTTTTTTAAATATGTTACTTAGGAAATTTATTTCTTTATGAAATAAGCAATTTTTTTTAACCTTTTATAGTTGCTTTGCAAACAATTTTTATTGCCTTATCTTATTTTGGATTTATTATAGGTAAGGTATTGTGGGCTTCGATTGATGCTGAGAAAAAATATCTGGTAAAATAAACAAACATTCTTTACATTTTGATTTATTCACAAATATTTTAATACTTAATATGTACACAATTAAATAACTATCTACAACTTCATAACTAAACTTACACTAATATTCCTTTGGAACACAATACAAAGTTTTTGGACGGAAACGTTACTAAAATAACAATACTTAAATAATACTGATACATTAAGGAATAATTTTACAATTAAATAATACAAAATAAAACTAGAAGAAATAAATTATTCTATTTGGAATGTTTCAAAATTACACTTATTGCTTACGCCAAATCTAAAAGCCTCTTCAGACTAAGCGGATTTCGTACGGAGTGAAGTGAGTGTGCGGATGATTTTGACATTATTTGGCCTGAAACTACAGTCAATGTTATCCGCTAACTCACTTCACTTAGTACCAAATTCGCTTAGTGTGGAGAAGCTCAAGCGGTTATTAAGATCCTCTTGGGCGAAAGCATTATAGTTCACAATTATTTTTTGGACAATACTATGAAATTAAAAAATGTTATAACATTATAAAACACAGTTTAGGCAATCAAAAACTTGCTATTTCTTGTCTATGTGTGTGTCTTTGAACTCCCTCTAAACGATCGAATGAAAATCGGTCGATTTTAATGAAGTTTTTCGTGCGTGCATAAAGGGTTTAGATTGTACAAATCACCCTGGAAGGACAGTGTATGCCGAGTCCGTTTGTATTTTACATGTTTTTTAGCTGTTTGCGGCAACTTAAATTTTAATACTTAATTTAATATTAATATTGTAGTCGCATTCAGACGGTTTATATCGAGCATTCTATGATAGAAAATACCATTTATTTGCAATTAATATGCATATCACAGTCAGCAAGATATGCCATGAATATGCATGTAATTCCTTGGATATAATTTACACTCAGGCCGTAATTACATTACAATTTACAATGTAAACAAAATTTCACTTTTACTATATTGAGATCACAATAAAGTATTGTGTTTTGGATTTTGATAAATAATAGTTATTAATATAATTATAGTATTGCACCAATAAGAAGATATGCTTAAAAATATTATTATTAAAATCGACAGCAATCAAATGTTATTCTAGAATTATACACCTTTTTTATTTTATTCTCATCATTAAAAGCAATGTATAAAATTCCTCTTGGTTTGGTTAAATTTTTTTTTCTTAGGATCAGAATATATAGTGCAACTGTTTTATAAATAAGATCAATTTTAATCCAGTTTATTCGAAACTTAATCGAGAGTTTTATAACCCATTTGTCAGTATTGCATGTGCTGTACGCGCAACATTTTGTGAAGTGATCGTAAGGCTTTCAAAAAATGTGACGCGTATTACACTGGAAAATAAGCGACCATATTTAGGCATCACCAGTTCGCTAACTGGAAGAGAATTAGATAATTTCTCAATTTATTGCTGTCAAACGTACGATAATAATCTAAATCAAGGTACTATTTTAACTCCTATGTGACCATAGCTCTCTCCTGCGTAACCATGTTGTAGCTGAACCTCTGCGCGTAGTCCGACATCTTGGTGTCTGACCAGGGTGGGCTGGGGTTCCACCTGTCCATTCCGTCGGTGCCGTCGACTCTCATGCGTTTTGCTGCCGGATAATCGAGGCCTGGGAAAAGGATTTTTAAGCTGGTGATATCGGGACATTTGTTTCCCTATGATGACGGGTTGAAAATTTAGAGGCTTAAACCTTTTTAAACTGCAACTAGATAATGCTACAAATTATTTAAAGTATTGTAAGAACTGTGGAATTCACAACGTCTAAATTTAGGATTTCTTTGTTTATTTATTCTGAAAAGTGTGCGATTTTTTAATCACAAATTTTATGTACAAGTAACGCTATTAAAAAGTTATAACTTAAACGCCAAAAAGCTGCGACTACAAAAATACCAATTTATCTTTTGATTCGAACCTGTAACCTCTGGCTTAAGATACCAACGACCTCAACTGAACCACAGAAGTATTCACATCAATGCTCACCGTCCAAACTGGTACTGCTGCAAGGTTCTTGTGTATACCCTCTTGGATACTGCTCGTAGTACTTGGTGTGTGCAGGGTACATTAGAAGACTGCTGTTTACAACCACATCGGGAGTGTCGTAGTGGGGAGATCTGGGGGTAAAAACGTGTGGTAGAAATTGGACTTTGTTAAGTGGATATGAAGGTAAACTTTTCATTACGCGTAGCTCGACTAAGATTTTGAAAAAAAGTGTGTTTCGTACTTAGTTATCTATATAACTTTTGTCGCGGCATCACTCGTGTGAAAATTAAAATCAAATAGTTAGAAACATTAATATTTTGGGAACGCGAATCGTGATGTTTTTTAAGACCAAAAGTAGCTTATGTAGTCTGGAGCTCGCCATCCTTTTAACTATTTCAGCTATATATCCTAAAAACCTTTACGGTATGAAAGGAAGGACAAAAAAGATTTCAAATAGTGTAAGTATAGTTAGAATTATAGCACTATCTTTAGTATTTTTTTTGTTATATTCTCATAACTTTGGTACAACGTTCTTTATTCCATATTATAAAAACAATATTTTCAAGGTACAACAGAAATGAAAAAGTACTTTTTATGATGTTTTCGAGTACAAATGTTTTATTCTGTCCGTTGATTGTTACTCCATATTTGTACCAAAGAGGTTCTTATAAGCGTCATTTAAACTGACAGACCGACCTTTTTTTTCATAGGCCTTTTTTGGATGTATGGAAGACGACTTAGTTCCGTATTTATTGTATATTGGACCTTATATACACGTAATACAACAAATTTTACTGATGTTACAAATTTTTTAAACTTTTGTTAAGTTTGTTGAAAAGTGACACGTAATTTAATGTGGTAAGGTATACTTTTCAATGAGTGGGTGAATAATAATAAATATGGTAATGAAAGGTGTCAAATTACGCGGACAGACAGACTGACGGACTGATGATTTTCTTATTTATAATCTTAAGGTCGCATGACATGTATAAATCGTATTTACGAAACTTGTTCAGTGAACTTTGTTTAAAGAGAAATTACTTGATATTTTAATCGTGTATTTATTACTAGCGGGTCCGACAGACGTTATCTTGCCAATCTATAAAATTATCCGGCCTTACAGAAATGTGCAATATTATATTCGTACAAAAAAAAACTTTTTTGTACGAATATAATAGCATCTTAATCCCTCCAACATGAAAAATCCACACTTCAATACTTGATATTTTAATTGCGTGAGTTTGTCCTCGTTTCACAAGCAAACGAAGCAATCCATTCACTTAATGTTTGACATACACTCATTCAAAAGGATGGAGACTAACTTGGATTACTTTGGTCTTGGAAAAACCCGAAGTATTCGAATATTTACGCGGTTTTTCGAAATAATTTAGGCCTTAACCCTCAAATACACACCTCTCTTCGCTTATCGTCGACTGAGGAGAATGTGTCGAGTAGTCCACAGGCCCTCGATCAGTGAAAACCCTCTCGCAGTACTCCTCAGGTTTCTGGTACACCTGGTACCCAGTGTAATCCACTTCCTCAACGTATGGATACTCCTGGTACTCCTGGTAACAGGTCTCCCGTCTGAAGAACTTCTGGCAGCGTGGATCTAACATGCCACACGGCTGGTTCTGGTACCCATAGTACTGGTATATCCAGGAGTTAGCCAGCATTATGGCTGCTTCCTCCTCGCTGTGGAAGTTGACATATATGTTCACCAGACTAATATCGAAGAACTAGTTAAACTTTACGTCTCCACTCGATAAACTAATTTTAATAAAGAGTCACAGAAAATACTGTACGAAGTTGACGTTAAACTATTCATTGAAATTAAAGTCAGTTATCATCTTAGAAACTGGTATTATTTTTTAGATCCTCTACCTCAAAACTTGGTTGGTCCCCACGATAAATTGTCTCGGGGTGTCTGTAGCATCCTTCACCTGCAGCACCAGGTGGACCCACAGGAACTGCCCAGACCGCTGCTGCAGCTTCACCAGCAGGATACAGCATTTGTCCTGGTCGAGTTGCGTTACTGGAAAAAAATGGGTATTAAGTGGCGGGAATTGGCGTTGTGTTATGCTCGTGGTATATTGAGTACACTTTGGGCAATTTATATTTTCTTTTTATTTGTTTTAATAATATCGACTACTGTGTTTACTACGTGTTGCCTATATTTGATAGCTATTAAATAAAAAAAAAAGATTTATTCTAATCCGTTCAGTAGTTCCGGATATTAGCGCGTACTAACAGCCAAAAAGATAAACAGGCAACTTTTTTTTTGTCGAGTTGTATTTTATTACTGTTTCTAAGCCCCCAACATTGATTAGTTTGTAAGAATATTAATTGTACAGACACGCCAGTTTTTCTGTTTTATGATATGTATTGATAAATAATGTATTTGTTAGTCATACAATTTTTTACTGTTTAAAGATTAAGTGGTACTTTTTATACATAAGCACCAATAAATAAATAAAAATCATTTATTTCTAAGTAAATTTGAAACAGATGTTTTCAAAATGTCTACATGTTGACCTACCACCGGTTCGGGAACTAGCCGTGCGAGAAGAACCGGCGTAAGAAAATCGCACGGGGCCACTTTTTACGAAAAAAGTGGGAAAATTCGTCTTTTAAAATAAAAATATACAATACATAAATGCCTATGATATTCAATCAGTTTGTACCAGTTCAACGATCACTTGCTCTTACGTTACCAAAAGCGTTTATTAAGCTGCCAACGAATTAATAATAATAATATTTACGACAGAATAAAATGCTCCAATATTTCTTAACATATATAATACTTGTGTGCGTGTGTTTATCACCGAGCTCCTCCGAAACGTCTAGACCAATTTTGATAAAATTATAAAAAAGGTTTCTGAGAATGGTGTGGATTAACAAATTAGGGCGGCAAAACATCGTCTGTCGGGCCCGCTAGTATAACATATATCATTATGGCAACCTAGACAGAGTTTTGTAGAATCAACAAAGTCATAGAACTCACTTAGTCTATGTTTGGCCTGCGCTTCTCTGAGGCTGTCGACGTGCATGATCTGGTACCACGACACGTCCAGCAGTTCCGACTTCTTCCAGCCCAGGTACCACTCGCCACTGAAAAAAAAAACGAAGGTAATAATGACGTACTGAAAATTGAAAAAAACTCATTATCAACCGTCCATTTTACCGGGATAAAAAGTAATACAAATACACGACCGGTTTCGACAAAGTCACCTGATGATGACTTTTTCGAAACCAGTCGTGTATTTGTTATAAATTTGTAAAATCGAAGTGAATATAGTGGAAATAGTGCATGAAAAAGTGTGTATAATTGTGGTTGAACATGAATTTCCATCATGAACCAACAGGTGAATACGTATATCTTATGTTTTTTTCCATCAAAGTATATTTACAAAAAAATGCAATTATAGGTTCAGTAGTTCGGTCATAAACCGGTAACATACTGACACAACTTCGGGCTCTGGCCCACCACACATTCCCACCACTGCATCACCTGTGTCGCCAGGATCGACAGCGGTATCCAACCACGAAAGGCAGCAAATATGATCTCAGGGAGCCCGAACGAAATTAATCAGAAGATAGGAGGAGTAGGAAGTTGTAGAAAACTTTTACACATTAACTGTCATATTAACATAAAATGTCCATGCTTCCATACTGATATTAAAAGGTGAAAGTGTATCTGCCTGACTGTTACCACTTCACCAAAACCGCTGAACCGAATATTCAGTGTGTCCATGGCCTAGTGGGGTGTACCAATTAGACATTTTCCGATCTCAAGTACATAATACGTATTCTTATTGCTATGGGAGAGCTATACTTCGGCACGAATGGGCCGGCTCGACCAGTGATACCACGGCCTCACAGGAAACTGGCGTAAAAAGTCGTTGTGCTGTGTTTCGTTCAGTGAGTGAGTTTATCGGTGATCCAACTTTCCTAATCCCCCTGATCATTATTTCCTCATAAAGGCCGGCAACGCATTTGCGACTCTTCGGATGTTACGAATGTCCAAGGGCGACGGCGGTGACTTTCCATTAGGTAACCCGTCTACTTGCTTGCCCCGTAAATATCATTAAAAAAATGTTTAAATTTGGTATGGGCATACTTTGAGTCTCGGAAAAGGACATAGGGAACTCCTTCCAGGAAGAACTTACGGTTATCACCCGATAAATGAATTTTGGCCCACGGAAGTAGCGGGCGTTACCTAAATAGTAGATAATTTCTCTTCAATCTGGGGCTGGATGATACGGCCACAGCAAAGGATATAGCGGAAGCCACCGTCAAATTAGGCAGCTGTGCCAGTGATGTAGTAAAGGTTTGTGTGCTTCGGCGTGGGCGGAACCTAGATGAAGTGCCCGGTTAAATATGCTAATAAAGCATGCAACTCACTTTTCATCGATATGCATAATCTTCATGTCCATGGCGTGAACGGTAGTGAAGACATTGGTGGCACCATTCACAACGCACTCCCTGGTCTCCGGCATCGCGAGGGGCGTGCACGTCGCTATAAACACCGGTTCATTGCGACTACACAGCGGCAAATAGGACACGTAGTGCCCGCGAACTAGAACTACCTAAAAGGAAAAAAATAACATGAATCTAAGGCCCGGTTTACATTTAATTAAGTACAGTAGCGAGTAAATAAAACGGTCAGCTAAAAACTAAGTAGTAAGTATGAAGTGACGTTCAAACGTAGGCGAGTTAAGTAATCATAAGTTGCTGATTCGATGACAAGATAAATCTCCATAAATAGCTCAATTACTGCCCACAAATTAATTACATTTAATATTTTACTCAACTAAATACCTATTTTATTAAAATTTTTGATAAATTAAATATTATAATATGAA
>JAOTAV010000206.1:0-10724 GCA_026546445.1 Cyclargus thomasi | reverse complement strand
TTAATACTTACTACTTAATTTTTAGCTGACCGTTTTGTTAACTCGCTACTGTACTTAATTAAATGTAAATCGGGCCTTAGGGGATAAGGGAAGTTGGGCCGGTGGCATACACTTAACTCACGCGCTGAACGAAACACAGTACAACGCCGTTTCGAGCGAGTTTTTTGTGAGACCGTGGTATTACTCCGGTCGAGCCGACCTATTCATGACGAAGCATGGCTCTCCCACGGCAGGTATGTTCTGTCAGTGGGCACTGAGACGTATGTAGTGTGATAGTTCTTATCGCGCAGAAAAATGCACGGTTCCCATGTTTTAAAAAAATAGACTTTACCGACAGCACCCAGACAAACTCTTAAAATAAATAAATTTCATAATATTTTAAAAATAACTTTAAATATAGCCCAAGTAGGTTAAAACGTGGCCCAAGTCCGTTTATTTCGCAGTATTCACCGAGGCGGTACAAGACAAATAGCTTTATTTCTTTCTTATATATTTATTATGGCTTTCATTATTATGGGATTGCACAGTGAAGCAGCGCGTCGCTGCTGCGGCGGAAAACACGACAAGAAAAGTAAAGGCTATTCAAATTATATTTAGGTTACTTTAGAATCGAATATTAGATCTGCAGATCTCAAATATTGTTTAAATTTTATTTTATTTAAAAATCTAACGTACCGTATCTAGTCCTCTCATCTTACGAATTCTCGATCAGGGGGGCTATTATGACCATTACAAACCTGCATGGTTCCAGGCAATTCAATATACGGCCAACAATTGACTTGTTGTTTTTCGTATTACAATGTCTTATTAGAATATTAACTGAATTAATAATAGTTTGGTTATCTATTAATGGATTTTTAATATGTTGGTGACATTAGGGAACGTCAAACCTCACTTATTTAGTGTCACGTGACTGCTGACTGGTTGGAAATAAGAGGTCATAATAACCCGTAATCATGTACGTCAAGTAATCTTGACGCTAATTTATAATTTTTATTTATTTTTATTTATTTATTTAATAATTTTACTCATACCGAAAAGAACATAACGCCAGTACTAAAGTTTTCACTGCAAAATACTTAATATTGATGCTCATAATAAAAAAACCGGCCGAGTGTGAGTTTTTACTTTTTCGGGTACGGAAACCTAAAAGGTAAAACAAGATAATGTTTTGTAGAAAATCAATAATTATATATCCATTTCCTTCTATGATGCGTCGAAAGCGCATTTTTAAGTTTAGTTTCGTTTTTGCGTCCATACTTTCTTCTACATGGCGTGAACAAACATCGCGCAAATGTGATGATGCAATGCATTTTCAATCTTACGTCATGAACTGAAGGTGCATTTTAGATATTAAAGTTGTAAATGTCGTGTTTGACAAACGGTTTGTCAAACACGACCACCTTGACGCACTCCAAATTGCACCCTCAGTTCATGTCGTAAGATTGAAAAGAGGATGCATCTTATATATTAATGTTGTAAATGATGTCCATCTAGTATGGCTATTTTCAATCTTACGCCATGAACTGAGGGTGCAAAACGGACCTCTCGGCGCGCCACTTCCTCAATTCGTATACCGCGCCGAGACGCGTCGTCGTGTGATAGCCTATCTACCCTCATTTGCCGCGTCGCTGGTTTATTGTTATCCCTATTTTGTTTACGGCGCAGTGTGCCCGGGCCCTTATATTCTATCAGCGTATTATTTCGTAATAAGACCAGCCGGTGGGAATAGCTTCTGTTTAGTGTAGGAAAGTGAGAAAAATATTTTAAAACTTTTCACACGCCTTTTGAATGTGACGTTTTGTGTGTGTTTTTTATGGGATATTTAGGGGTCAAGCGAGCAGACTGATCGCTTGATGGAAAGCGACTGCCGTCGCCCATGGACACTCGCGACATCCGAAGAGTCGCAAGTGCGTTGCCGGCCTTTATGAGGGAATAGAGAATGGGAATAGGGATAGGGGGATTAGGTTACTTAGGTAAGTCGGGCCATCGGTAAACTCGCTCTCTGAACGAAACACAGCACAACGACGCTTTTCACGCCAGTTTTCTGTGAGGCCGTGGCATTATTCCGGTCGCCCGTTCGTGCCGAAGCATGGCTCTTCCACGGCAATGAGCATCCGTATTATGTACTTGAGATCGGAAAATGTCTCATCGGCACACGCCCCCACCCGGGGTTCGAACCTGCGCCCTATCGAGTGCGAACCAAAGGTCTAAAACCATTAGGCTACGGACACTCAAAAAAAAGGTGCGCGTATCAGTAGTTTTCTTTGTAAATTCTTAATTTATAGAATGTTTGTCTGTTAATTTGCCTCTTAACTCCCAAACCACGAGAGCGATTTTGCAGTTTTTTTTATGTCAATGAGACAAACGAGCAGACGTAGAAATCCTATTCTCTTGTATTACCTAATAAGCTGAAGAGTTTGTATGTATTAACGCGCTGATCTCAGGAATTATCGGCCGGATTTGCATATTTTTTTTTGTATTGGTTAATCCACTTATCGAGGAAGGATATATATAACATAACGACCAATAGGAGCCGAGCAGTAAAAAAAAATTATTAACGCGGACGTACCTAGTCGAAAAAAAAAACACAGTAAAGCACTGGAATGAACTATCGTCAACAGTATTCTTAAAAGGCCGGCAACGCACCTGCAACCTCGATGTTGCGAGTGTCTATGGGCGGCGGTAGTTGCTTTCGATCAAGTAACCCGTTTGCTCGTTTGCCCCCTTATTATTTCATATAAAAGAAATCTCGGGCAATATCATATACCATGTAGGCAGAGCCGCGGGCAAACACTACTTTTAGACTTTATCTCATTTTAAACCAATGAATTTTAGTGAATAATTAAATGTAATTTGAATTCTGTATTAGTCAGTACGCGGTAACTTGTGATGTTTTGAAATATGCGATATAAATTGATGTGGTTATTTACAATAGATGATAATTAATTAGGTATGTTATATGATAATTACGATAACAAATATCTATGAAGACCTCAGCGGCTCAGAGCGTCGAGTGCGAAATTTATTTTACACTTGACCGTGAAAGCGTTTTGCGTTTACTAAGATTTTGTATGGGATGTGATTTGTGAGCATCGCTAGGTGGCGCGTCTTTGTAAAGGGCGTGAACAAACATCATATGACGGTGATGTTGCAATGCATTTTCAATCTTACGCCATGAACTGAAGGTGCATTTTAGATATTAATATTGTATATGATCGTGTTTGACAAACACGACCTTCATGCACTTCAAAATTGCACCCTCAGTTAATGGCGTAAGATTGAATTTAAATTTGAAATTAATATTATTAAATATATATCCGTTGTTTGGTACCGGTAACGCAAATCTTAATAAAAATCCTTTGGGTACTTACTACGGGACCAGACTGACGTGGTGTGAAGCAGCCATATATATAATTATATTGTTACTGAGTAGCTTTTCCCGCGGCTTCGCTTGCATGAAATTCGGAATAGCGTTGAAACATCAGTCTTGGAGAGATGGAGTTGTTTTTCTAAGATCAAAAGTAAACTACGTTACTCTCTATTATTTCAACTAAGCCTATGCCCAAAATCAGGTCGACTGGTTGTTTCGTTAGAAAGGACACGCAAACGATGGAATGAACGACTGGTTTTCAACAACTCGCATTTTTATCTGATTTTGATAGAAAATCTTGTTTGTTTTTTTTTTTCGTGGATTTTGGTAAAAGCTGGTAGCGAGCTTTTACCAATGTCACGGTAAGTACCAATTACGAGTATATGGTTAAAATGTAACGGTGCGTGGCATCATTATAGTGATGATGGTGATAATTAATGAAATCGATGAATTGACTTTTGCTTTGAGTTGGTTAAATATAGCCGAATTCATCCAATCCAGAATTTCAAGAGTTCTGTACAGCACCTTCGGAACCGTGGTATTGACTAGTCCAAAATCTTACTTTTTGGTTGCATATAGCTGGAATCCTTTAGAAAAAGTGAAAATCTCTATATTATGTGTTTACTTTAAAAAACAAAAATAAAAACGATGTCCTTAAAAAAATAGCATAGTTTTTAAATTTCCCGCGCAAAAAGCCGTTTGGGAAATTTAGTCAAACACTATTTACTCTCATATTTTAAATTATTCGAATTGAAGTAAAACACAAAATGGCTGCCGAAACTTTACAACAAAAAAATGGCGTTAGCTGCGAAGTTTATGAGAAACAAATTTAAAAATACATTAGAGAGAACTCGTGTATCCTTTTTGTAAAACAACTGTTGTTAGCAAGGTATCATTTGAAATTTAAATACATAACTTTCGGTTTTATAAAACTACCTTTTCCTTGCGGTTACGCTCGCGTTGAGAAGTATGTTTGTGCAAACTTTCATATCCTATTTTAGCCCTTTTAGGGTAGATTATTTTAAAACCTTACGCTGTTTGTCCACCAAAACCGTCAACCGAGAACGAGATTATTTCAGTCCTATAAAATGCTACTTTATGATCTAGGCTATACGTTTCATTTTTAGCGAAATTGATCTGTCGTCACCGTCATTAAAGGCGTAGAGGAAAATGAGACCTGGGGGGCTATTATGACCATTACAAACCTGCATGGTTCCAGGCAATTCAATACACGGCCTTGTTATTTTTTCGTATCACAAGGTCTTATTAGAATAATAACTGAATTAATCCTAGTTTGGTTGTCTATGAATGGATTTTAAACATGTCGGTGACATTAGGGAACGTCAAACTTTACGTGTTTAGTGTCACGTGACTGCTGACTGGCTGGGACTTGACTGGGAATAAGAGATCATAATAACCCCCCTGTAGTCTATATAGACTCTTATTATGATATTATGATCTCTTTTCTCCTTTCTCTTCTTTTTGAAAATAAAGTTGCATTTCATCCGGCAGCAATATTCTCGTTCCCAGTTGACGGTGTTGGTGGACAAATGGCCTTAGGATGCCTACGTCATAATGTTATCCACCTTCATGTAAAATTTGATTGCCATCCGTCCAGTGGTTTTGCGTTAATATGTCTGTATGTCAGTCAGTCCTTTGCGTTTTTTTCTTTTTGCCAAGCATTTACCTGTGCCTTATCCAAGTTTGTCCTACGGGATCATTTATTATAAGATATAAGAAGTATATTCTAACTTAGTCCGACAAAAATTTCATATAATTAAATATGGTAAATATAGTTGAGGTAGAGAAAATACTAAAAAAATAAACATTTTTATTATCAAGCTACAAGGAAAAATGTATGGCAGGTCTTGCATAAAAATCTTTCTTTCAATATAGAGCCCGACGGAAAAAGACGCCTTAACAATTCCTTTGCTTGGGAATAAAGTTGTGAAAAAAAAACAGAACGTCAAAGTCTAGTTCCAACCAAAGAGGGTTGTATCAAAGCGGTATTTTCCAAGGCAAATCAGTGGTTTCTTGATTGGTAACGAACTTACAATGTAAATTGTTACGGCCATCGAAATACAACAGTGTACAGAACAATCCTGTTAATAGTTTTTTAAGTGAAAGTGAAGCATTTTTTTTAAATTCCACCCCTCTGCGAGTTTAATATTTCTATAAATTATTCTACGTAAGCTCGTCATTTCTTAAGTTAGAGACGTAAAGTTTTTTTCAGAGTTTCTGAGCTGCCGATTCGAAATAAATGAATACGTGTTTAAGCGTTTTATGAAATTTTACTTCCAGAGAGTGAAATAGGGATTGAAAGCTTGTATGAAAATACTTCTTAATGTAATCGAAGCTGCGAGAAAAAGGATTTTTTTGTTTCTTATTTCTATTAATTGTAGATTAATTATTTTCTGTTAGCGGGGAAGAGGTTCGAAACCTCAGATGTATTGTCAAGGGCGTTGGCGCATGTAGGAAATTTAAGAGGAAATACGCTTTTTTTAATGATATATAGGGGGCAATCGAGCAGACGGGTTACCTACTGGAAAGCAACTGCCGTCGCCCATGGACACTCGCGACATCCGAAGACTCGCAAGTGCGTTGCCGGCCTCTATGAGGGAATAGGGAATGGGAATGGGAAAAGGGATAAGGTATTAGTGAAGTTGGGCCACCGGTAATCTCACTCACTGAACGAAACACAGCACAACACCATTTCAAGCCCATTCTTGCCGAAGCATGGCTCTTCCAGGGCAATGAGCATCCGTATCAAGTACTTGGGATCGGAAAATGTCTCATTGGTACACGACTCCACCGGGGCTCGAACCTGCACCCTCTCGAGTGCGAACCAAACGTTTTCTATAGCATTTAGTACTCGCAGATAATGGCTGAGAAGTGGACTTTTAAATTCGTTTCTGGATTCTTGGCCTTTGATAAAGATTTTTGGCCCACGGCGAATTAGGAAAGGGTTGGCTTTGATTATATTTTATTACTAGATAACGCCTTCAACTCCGTTGCCCCAAAATACGCTTATCGCGCGGAAACCGCACATTTTTCCGAGATAATAAGTATCCTATGCCCTTTCCTGGGACTTAGAGTATATACATACCAAATTTCAGCTAAATCGATTCAGTGGTTTGAGCGTGAAAGGTAACAATATGCCATTACATACATATTCATTATATTAGTGTGGAAATATGGATTTTGTGTCGTGTCGAAACCCCTTAGGTGTGTGTCTGATTCGCAATTGGTCGGTTTTTTTAATTGGATCTTATCATCTAGACTTTTTTTTTAATTTTGGTGGTTTTGGTGTACATGATTTTTTTCATATAACTTGGTGTGAGGTGTGAGTACGTCAGCGTGGGATTTGAATCTGGGGGGTGAAGTATTTTTTTATGCCTTAGGTATCAAATATATGTAAAATATCTAACGTTTAATATATGACACCAAAATTAGCAAAATCTTGACGACAGAACTAAATTGTGTCTTTCAAACTTAACTACAGTTCTTAGTGCAGTAAAATTGATGAAGGAGTCACTCGTATAGCACGACTAACTACATAAAGATAAAAATGTAACCGAATATCAAGTTTACAGTTAATTGATCTTGCTGTTGAGAAAAATAGACCGACGAGAAGCCACCAAAATTAGAAATCGCTTATATTTACTTTTTTTTTTTTGTCTAGGAAAATAATAATTATATTGAAAAATAGTATATATATGCTATACTTTTTAAACCAAATTTAAAACTAAAATACGATTATGAATTATATTAAATACGTATACGAATCAAGCATCCAAGTGTTTCCACACCTCCCTGTCCACACCCCGCGTCATCAGAAATAACGCCATCTAGTGAAAGTACACACAACTACGTAGTAATTTTCTTAGATACAAGCCACACACGCATACATTAACAAATGTGAGTTTTTTATTGGCAAATAACTTAATTTTACCATTTTTACTGTAAAGCGTGGTGGCGCACTAGTACGACATGTGGATGGTTTAAGCCTTGCCGAGTAAAAAGGGGTTTGTGAAAGTTACCCTTTTATTAAACTTACAATCATAAAAGAACTAAAACATTAGTTGACAGTTGTTTTGACGCCAGTAGCGTAGCGTGGGGAGAGCATGGGGGCGGCCCGCCCCGGCACTTTTTAGGGGGCGGCAAAATTTCACAGAAAATAAAATATTCTTAATATTTGACAATTATCAATTTCTAACACAACTATTGATTTGAAGCCATTAAAAAATTCTGTGACGAATTCGGAAATCTAGGATTTGATGACGGTCCTTGCCGAAACATTCTTTAAAATTAGATTGTGTCCGCACTGCGATTTTAATTCGCGCGATTTTTTTTTCCGCTTTAGAGCTGTAATGTAACGCATTTAATAATTATATGAGTGTATCTGCACTGGCAGAAAAGAATTATATGAAAAAAATAGCACGAATAATATTTGCTTGAATGAAAATCGCTCTTAATGTTTGTAAAAATTGTAGAATTCAATTGAAAAGCCTAATTAAGGGGGCGGCAACATTGGCCTAGGGGGCGGCAAATTCTCCTTCGCCCCGGGCGGCCGATACCCACGCAACGCCACTGTTTGACACCATTATTTACTGATATTTCTGCTAATAATCTATTTTTAAATCTTAATATATTACATTTTTATGTGTTATTGTTCTTACTCAACTCCTCCTAAATGACTGGACTGATTTTTTGCTCAAATTTTTGTGTGTGATCTCGTTGCGGTAAAAAATATGTCCTTACGCCAGACATATTTTTTTGTTTGGACATAGAATAAATATAGATAAAACATAAAGGTAAAACGACTTTATTTATTGCATTTCTATTCGTACGTCTAGTTGGCGTTTCCATAAAAAGTCATTGGTTTGCAAAACCTGTAAAAAGACAACGAAAAATATAGACCTAGAAATCGTGGATGTGTCAAAATAAAGCTGAAAAGAAACTGATCGGACGCGGCTGACAGCCCATACAAAACGTCCGCGACTTACGCCTTATAGTTTGCACATTTCAAAGTAAAATTATTATCTAGATCGCGGCTGTCAGTCGCGTCCGTAAGTCGCGTCCGTAACTCGCGTCCGATCAGTTTTCCAATTTATACATCAAAGACACAATCAGCTGCCGCATTTCGAATGCAGAACGGGGTATTTTAAAGGTTTGACGTTTGTGTGTGTTTCGTCTGTGGCATCATAGCTCTTAAACGCATGAAATTTAGCTGCTTTCGTATTAAACTTGTGTAAGATTTAAATTGGTTTGGAACATAAGTTATGTGCAAGTGTTCAGTAATCAGTTCATTATTTGCGTTAAAAGTGGTTGTTATAAAAGATGTTTACAAGACTATTCGTTCTGGCACTGTATAGCTAAAAAGCTATACAACAGAATGCAAATATTACTTCTAGCAAATTTTAGTTACATAATAATTGTCATATAAAATTATTAAGAGGGAAAAAAATACTCATTATTTACAATTATGGTCATCATTAAGAAAATAATAATTATATAATAACACAAAATTTTAGTTTTAGTCGGCAAAAGTGTTCTTAGTGGTGTTTCTTAAAAGTTCTGTAGTTAAGTTAGGTTAGGTTATAGGTTAGGTTGTAACTAACCTAACCTAACCTAGGTTGTAGGTTTTTACCACTTTGATTTAATACTAATGACATATGAATAATGACCACCACCACGATCGCTATATTATTTATCAATATAGAGGTCGCCCTGTGGTCGAAATTTAACCATAATCTTTTTTAATTCAATCACAGACTTCAATTTGGCATAAAAGTCTCGTTATCAGGCCATTATATTTTATTAAAAAAAAATCACAGAATTCATCCATAAACAAAAGAGTATTTCGTGCACGATTATCGTGTCGTGTCAAAATATTGTAGTGTGCGTGTTGTGGTGTGGTGTGTGTCCGTAAGGTTTTTTTTATTAAAAATATGCAAGATTAAAGTATATTTTTAGATAAATTGGTATTCCACGCTCCTCCTCCATATCAACTATGACTGGGACAAATTTTTTCGCTTTTACATCTACGCGTCTTTCGTGAAAAGGGGTACAAAGTTTTAATTAGATTAAATGACGAAAATTGTTGAAAAAACATCGGAAAATTTTCGATGTTTTTTCCAACAGTTTTCGTCATACCGCAAACTTTCTAAACTCTATACGGTTCTGAACATCACTGATTTAGTCAATTACGTGTAGTGTTTTTGTGCACCTGATATATATCACGTCGATTTTTCACGAGACCGTCTTTTTGTTCACTTAAAAAAAGTACAAAATGGACGACGAATATTTTTGTGGTAAACATTTTGAGCTCCAAATTGTCCGACAAGAATTGAAAAAATTCTCTTCCGGTCGGTGTCGGTTAGTTCATTTATCGAGGAAGGCTATAGGCTATAGGCTATATAACATCACGCTACGACCAAAAATGGCGTTAGAACGGGATAATTTATAAAGTTCTACGCGGACGTAGTCGCGGACAACAGCTAGTCATACATAAATCGTACTTTTTGTATGATAAAAAATTTCATCCTCTTGTTTATTTTAATCCTTTCTTAACTATTGACAAAACATCTATCTGCATGCCAAATTTCAGCCGATCCTTCCAGTGGTTTGAGCTGTGCATTGATACATCACTATGTCAGTCGGACGAACATAGATCACAATTATGCAAAAGTCTGTCTGTCTATTTTGCTGATACTTAGTATGTAGATAGTTTAAGCACCGGTAAGGAACTAATGTTTGTCATCCCGAAATGTACGGTTTCCGTGCAATGAACGAATTTTAGCGAACGGAGTCGCAGACGTCATCTAGTTTTCTTACATTTTCAAAACTCAAAGGTTACAGATGTCAGTAACAGTGTCAGAATGATCTATTAATGAAAAACACACATTGAACGAATTGGCCTGAAATTTGGCATGCAGGTAGATGTTATGATGTAGGCATCTGCTAAGAAAGGATTTTGATAAATTCTAACCCCAAGTGAAAAAGCAGGGGGGGGGTAAAGGTTCGTGTGAAAAATACTTCTTAAATAGGCCATCGGGGTAAGTGACCTCTTATGTTAAAACATTAAGCACATTACCCTAAATTATATGCTATAGAATGATCTTAATTTCTTCATTAATAGCGAGGACTTTTTCTTATAGTTAAATACGAAAAAAAAAATGTACCGTTGACACCGTGTTTTTGTAAAAAACTGAAATACCTACGAAACTAACCGGTTTAATAACACTGTAATCCCTAAGGAAGAATTCTTATTTTAATAATAATATCTATAGACGCTTCACACCACGTCAGTCTGGCCCCGTGCTAAGTACCCGAGGGACTTGTGTTACAG
>JAOTAV010000205.1:0-10724 GCA_026546445.1 Cyclargus thomasi | reverse complement strand
CGCCCCGCTCGGCAGTTTACAGCTGAGTGACGCGTCGTCACCCCAGTGTGGCCGTACTACCAGTTTATTATTTTAACAAAATATCACATATGTCAAAAACGAAATGTTTGCTTCGTAAAGGCGTGATCAAAAAACATACTTTTACAGCGCTGATATTTTCACAGTGATCTATATACAATCTCGTATAGACTATAAATATGATTATTGATCATTGACCATGATGCTATGTTGTCATTTGACAACAAAGTGTTTTCACTTTGTTGTTGTCATTAGAGGTTCGTAGTAATTTTTTTTTTTTGACCCCTACCATCTATATTGGTCGAAAGCCACTATAGTTGGTTACGCCACTGATGGATGTTGCTACACGATCGGAAATGCCACCATTACGATGATATGTAGGTAACAGCTTAAGTAATTGGTCACTTATGATGCAAAGTTTCAAACTTATGGTCTAAAATGTTTAGCATTCTTAGGAATCGTTTTAGAATTGATACTTACGTCTACGCGGCTAATTAGTTTTTTGTTTGAAAGCGCTAATCTCAGACCGGCCGAAAATGAAAAAAAACTTTTTGCTTTGGTTAGTCCGTTTAACGGATATAATTTACAAAGTTTCACGCAGACGTAGACGCGGTTGCCCGCGGCTAGTACTTAATATTACAAACGCAAATGAATATACGTCTGTCTAACAGACATCTGTTCGCGCCTAAACCTCTGCACTGATTTCAGACACAATTTGAGTTCCAGGGAAGGTGATTTTTCCTAGGACCTTTGTGTCCCTTGCGTCACTGCGACCTATTTATATCGGAAAAATGTACTGCTCTCGCGTTTCAAACAAACAAATTTTCGGCTTCATCTAGTTTACTTATAAAGATATGTATCAAACGTATAAAATATCTGCTATGGAAATGTGTCTTATCTACCGACTACCAGTAACAGGGTGCTTATATATTGCCCCGAATCAGAAATTCGTGAAAAAAAATTAATTACTTCACCGGTCACATAAGTAGTGGATGCCCTATCCACTAATTTATTAATAAGTGGTGAAATAAACAAGCTAGTTTTTCAACTAGGGTAGGCAAGCTAGTGTCAGTAAGCTAGCAAACTAGTGCGTCTTGCTTCGTAAGGAACAGTGGCTCTACCATGAGTTTGAAGCATTTGTCGATACTCGATAGCGACTACGTAATTTTTTTAAAGTGGCAAGATTTTACAGCGCCTCTAGCGGTCACTCGCGGAACTAAATACCGTCTATACAAACAAAAAAATTGGCGCGTCTGTACAATTCATATTTTAAAAATTTCATCAATGTGGTAGGCTTATGAACAGTAATAGAACACAAATCGACAAAACGAACTTGTCTGTTTATCTGTTCGTCTGCTTGTACGCGCTAATCTTCGGAACTACTGAACGGATTCGAATAATTCTTTTTTTTATTTAATAGATATTAAGTCTAAGCAAGACCACTTTTTATCCCGGGAAAATGTACGGATCCTGTGATATACAAATTTTCGCGAACGCAAGTTGCCATAACTAACTTGGTAATATATAAACTTAATAATATAACTAACATCATAATAATATTATAATATTTAACGACGCACATTCAATACATATTTAATATCGTTCTCACATAAAACATGTTTCCTGTTATGTACCAAATGCTTTAGTAGATTCCTAGCGAATTATTATCGGTAATAAATGTGGTTTCTGTCAATGCCAGCTATTTCATATATTTCACTAGCTGTTGCCCGCGACTCCATCCGTATTCCTGATTTTCTTTGCTTCAAACCTCATGAAGCTAGTGACATCACCAAAGAATGGGAACTGTGGAAATCGGTTCGTGCGTTCTGAACTTATAGCGTCAGGAGGGAAAACCCGACTTATTTTTATAAAATAGATTTTTATATAAAATTTTAAATAGACCACGAGAACCAATTGTACAACCATTGAAGAAACAGAGCCAGTAGAAGCACCCACGTAATTTAGTCGGAATATTTCAATTTCATGTAAGTCGTGATCTATCGACGGGGTTTGACATTATGCTACCAAGTTGGTAATTTCATCTGTAATCTGGCTCTGAGTCAAGTTCCCTGACAGTCCGTTTTTCCGCGATGAAAAGATTGTTCCAGAGCCCGTTCCCGTTGAACTGGAATAATTTTAAACGGTAGTTATATATCTAATATTAAAAATGCGAAAGTGTGTCTGTCTGTTACCTCTTCACGCCGAAACCGCTCGAACGGGTTCGCAGTAATTAGGTATGGACATACTTTGAGTCCCGGGGAACGACATAGAATACTTTTTATCCCGGAACAACGAACGGTAACCGTACGATAAACAAGTTTTGGCGCAATGGACTTGCGGGCAACATCTGGAACATTAATGACACTTGTTACACTTGTATAATAAGTGCTATGCTTTTTAAAGTTGACTTGCTCAAAATTCGCGTATTAAATGTTTATTGAACTATTATAAGAAACGGGAAATTATGCTAAAGGTCACTTCATATTGTCCAAACTAATAAACAGCATTAAGAGCGGATGCCATATTGTCGGGCTAAAGGATTTAAGTCTACTAGCTTGTACTTCCGTACCAGCTGGTATCCTGGGTTTTGCTAAAAAAAATAAGCTACAAGGACATAGAAATAAGAGGCTTTATTGTGTTGCGTCCGCTAGCAGCGAGGATCGTTATGTTAACTTTAAAATTAATTTAATTTAGTTACGCAAAATTTTGTCAAGATCGATAAAATTTGCTCATTTGCATTACGTTCTAACAAAATAAAATGTATTAAATGGATTTTATTTTGCCGAAAGTCACAGCCTGAAAACTCTTAAAACAAAACTACTTAAGCACGACTTAATTATTCTCATTTCCATAGGTGTCATAGTGTTGTGTACATAGAGTAGTGTAGTGCGATGGTTCGTCAATATCTCGCTGTGGTGCTGCTGGTGATGGGGTGTATCGTTGACACCAAGACGGTCAACTACCAGTCACCCATCAGCAATAACATCTCGCCTAAATCAGGTAATTTAAAGTTTCGCTGATGGCGAACGATTTCATTGAAGCTGCAGAATCTATTTATAGTGCCCAAGTGTGTCCGCTGCACAAGAACTTCTCTCTTTCTTTAGTCTCAAAACCCAGTGAGATCGACACGACTGGCGAGAGAATCCGACGAGGGTAATCACCAAGAAAGACCCATCCAACGCTTGGAGAAAACAATCAAACTTGACAATAACATGTTTCCAACGCATGAATCGAACCCACGACCTCCGAGTCTAGAGCCACGCTCTGTGACACTAGACCACGGAGGCGTTTATTATAGTGCCGAAGTGTGTACGCAGTATATATACTCTTGAACAACGGGCCAAACGCTACGCCTCGAATGGTGACAAAATTTATTTTTTTAGGTATATTATATAGTGTATTATTAAGTATATATTTTTTTAATTGGCTAACGTTAAAAACATACTCCTACAAGTATGTTAAAACGTTAAGCACATTACCCAAAATATATAACATATCATAGAACTATTTTTATTCCAAGAGAATAAAATCGCCCTAGAAGTTAATTGAGCTTATAACTGAGCTTATAGTTCATCAGAAAAAAATATACCGTAGCCTTTTTTGCAAAAAATGTATATAATGGTTCCTCCATCACAACTTTTTTTTTATAAAGAGAGCCAGATGACGGACCTACGTCATTTGGTCGGAATATGTCAATTCCGTGTAAATCGTGATCGTGTCGGCTGAGTTTGATAAACCCGACCAAAATACTTAGATCCACAAGCTGTATCTCTTTCAACTTCTCTGATTGTACAAACTATGAAACTTATCGGTTAAGATGACCGATTTTTTCACAACACAAGTAACAGGAAGGAGGATTTCTTATTTTTTGTTTTTATTAATTGTATATTAATTATTTTCTGTTTTCGGGGGGAGATTTTCGAAACTCCGAATGTATGATCAAGGCCGCATATAGTAACCTTCATATTCAGTTTTATATCGATTTAATAATGCAACTTTCCTCTGAAGTCGAATGATTAATTGATGTAATAACCACCCGGATCTGAAATTTAAATATTATGCCACAACTAGATTTTTTATTGAAAACGTAGTTGATGCCCGCAACTAAGTTGTGCGAAAATTTGTTCACATTTCTTCACATAAATTCTTAATTTAAGCACCAGTTATTATGAAAGTGTATAATCTACTGTTTGACTGGATTCGTTTGTTCATAATCAAAATAAACATTTTAAATAAAGTAATTAATTGGGGAACTCTGTGTTTAAAATGACATACAAATAAATAAAAAGCATTTTTATGATATTTAGTGGGTGAGCGAGCAGACGGGTTACCTGGTGGAAAGCAACTGCCGTCGCTCATGGGACACTCGTAATATCCGAAAGTTCGCAAGTGCGTTGCTAGCCTTTTATGAGGGAATAGGGATAGGGGATTATGGAAGTTAGGCCACATGTAAACTCACTAATTGAACGAAATACAGTACAACGCCGTTTTACGTCAGCTTAACGTGCTATCGCTAAGAAAATGTATTTTCCAACAGGCTTTTCCGCACAGCCAAGATCGCTTCAGCGGTTTACCTACCATCAACTCCTATCAACCATTTAACTGACAGACAGACGTATAGATAGAAATAGTCAATAGACAATAGACATACGGACACGCTTTTTCCATTTATAAATATTCAAAATCCATTTATAGGATTATTCATTAGAAAATAATAAAGACACACAAACAAGTTTTTTTCGTTTACATTTGCAATGATTCTTTTGTTTTTACATTTCAATTAAAATCTCTTCCAGCAGACAGCAGTTATTTAAATAGCATCTTCTGTTCCAGAATGTTCGAGTTGCAGCACAGAAGAAGAGCTGGGTGTCACAAGATGGACGATGCCACTCCTCAAGTCCGGAGAAAAGAGATATTATTTAGGAATCTTCTTTAAGGTATTTAGTTCACTCTTAACTTTAGAATAATAATCTATTATTTAAAAGTCGGGTTTTCCTTTCTGACGCTATTGTGGCGGCAAACCTGAATCGCGCTATCGATCGATCGATATACGACAGCTGAAATGTATCACGTAGGCTTCGGCTTGACCGAGTATAATACCTCTCTGGATCGGAAGATCATACTTTGGCCACCACGTTCATTCCCACACTATAACTCCTGAACGAACGAAAGTTCAAGAGAAAAGCACGAAAGCAGGAAAAATGGTTTTTATATACAGCGCCATCTCTTATTTATAGCTTGCACTGCAACGGCGCCAGAACTTGGTTTTTACGGGATTTTCGGATTACACGCGAACGAAGCCGCGGGCAAAAGCTATAATATAATGATAGTGTGTTTCAGACAATGACTGTAAAATTGTGAAACAATGCAAAAGAATAAGTTAAAATTTTCGATCTCTATAAATGCAGTTTTGTCCGTCATCAGCGGCATGGCGGAGCTGCTAGGGTGCCTACATAGGTACGAAGTTCGATTTCCACCATCTCATTTTTATTTTAAATAATTTCAAACTTTTTCATATTTTTTTTAAATACATTTAAAACTTTCATAAATGCGATTTAGCAATTTTTTGGTAAGTACTAGTACAGAACTCTTCGTGTGTGAGTCCTACACGCACTTTTCCAACTCGACCGGTTTTTTTAATAAAGAGTGCTTGCTAAATGATGCCCGCAACTCCGTTTCGCCAAAACCCGTTTATCGCGTGGGAACCGTACATTTTCCAGGATAAATAGTATTCTATATCCTTAAATGACTCAAAGACCTTAGGGACTTAAAGTATCTCCATACATCAGCAAAATCTATTTAGTGGTTTGGGCGTGAAGAGGTAATAGACAGACAGAAACGCTTTCGCATTTATAATATTAGTAATAAATAGTTATAATAACTATGGATTTTATACGTAGCACAACAACGACACTGGCTGTCAAATAAACGCGGGAAATAAATTTACGGGAAATAAATTTTCTTGTTTCAAATTTTTTTAACGTTACATTATACCTTTAAGTCTAAAGTCTAGTCAAAGTCAAGATAAAACGTTAGACAAAGCGTCAAGTCAGTCAATTTATAAAGTAGTAGACGCTTTACTAAAATTTCGAATGGCGTTGCCGACAAAACTCCCTATTTCTTAATACAACCATGAGAGATTTTTTAAAGATATTTAGGGGGCAAGCGAGCAGACGGGTTACATGCTGGTTATACTCGCGACATCCCTAGACGATTCTAGTATATATATTCTAGGATATCCGAATAGGGAATGAAAATAGGGATAGGGGATGAAAATATTGCCATATCCGAATAGGAAATGAAAATAGGGATAAGGGATTAGGTTAGTAGTTAGCCGCCGGTAAACTCACACTGAACGAAACACAGCACAACGCCGTTTTACGCCAGTTTTCTGTGATATCACTCCGGTCGAGCCAGCCCATTCGTGCCGAAGCATGGCTCTCCCACTGCAATGAGCATCCGTATTACGTACTTGAGATCGGAAAATGTCTTTATTGATACACGCCTCCACCCGGGCTCGAACCTGCACCTTCTCGGGTGCGAACTAAAGGTCTTATACACTAAACTATGAAGGCTAAATCGTAGGAGGCCTGTGACTCAAAATATAGATCTTGAAAATCAAATAACATATAAATATTTTTCCAATTTTCCTTTTGGTTGAGTCACAACAAAACTATTTTGGAGTTGTCCAATCTGGCGTGAAATCATAGGCAAATATGACATTGGAATATGAAAGTAGGCGCATCCGTTTCGCGATAATGATGATGACGAATCGCGTGAGATGCAGTGGCCAAAACTATAATTACATTACGCAAAATAACATGTTTTCTTTCTCAACACGTGCTCCGCTAAATATAGGCGAGAAATGAAATAACTGTCATTAAGTCTCCTTCTTCTTTTTATTTTAGTTCTCCTAAGTACTTTGCCAATGTATTTTAGAATATCAATAGGAATAACAATGCGTTACCAAGCGCACACTGAGATGAAGCGCAAAGTTCTGTAAGAGTGCGCAATAGGTTGTAAAACATGTATGAAAAATTTGGCCCGCCCCACTGCACACTGTCACAATGTGCGCGAATATTAGTGAAAACAGATACAGAATTTCATAACAGTGGCAGGTTTTCAATCAAATTTATGACATGTTAAGTTTTATTACATCAAAAGAATTAAATCGAGAGAAATTGGAGTCTGATAATAATTATGTCGCCAAATTAAAAAAAGGCAATCGAGTATCGACAAGATTGAATCATAATACATCTATTACACAAGATTACATCGAGGCTGTTCCTTCGCTTTTGTCAGCTTTCTCTCGACAAAAAACGGCGGCCTCTGTGTGTACGTTTGTACAGTCAGTTTGTCTGTTTGTATTTCAAAATTGTAGTGAACCTATCAAATTTGCTGTAGGAGAGCCATGCTTCAGTACGAATGAGCCGGCTCAATGAAATACCACAGCCTCACGAAAACCGGCATGAAATAGCGCTTCCTGTTCGATCGAGCGAGCTTACTGTAGGGGTAGGGAGTAGTCTAATCCCTATTCCTATTCTCTTACTTACCCTTGCCCTATTCCTAAGGGAATATTCCCTCAAAAGGAGCTGGCAACGCACTTGCTATAGGGAAGATGCGTGTAAAGTAAAAATTTATTGAATTCAAATTATTATGACAGTGGGTTAAAACATACACAGAATGACAAAAAATCTCTGAATTCTGTTGAGAAAAAAGGTAAGATATTAACGACTTAAGTTTTCTACCCATCTCTTTCTCTCAAAACGTAATTTAGTATGAACTTTGTATGCAGCATATATATTGACGTCACTGTCAATATCGGATCACTCTTTCTAACTTTAAAGACTTGTAACTTCGTTTTTTTCAATTGTTTAAAAAAACTGATTGGACTACGTTTTCCAATAACGATAGATTTATTTAAAGAAAGAAAAAATATTACAAGTGTTCATTGGCAACGGCATTTGCTTCTGCTCGTTTGCCCCATTTTATAATTAACACCGATTATGACATAAACCTACTCAGCAATAATTAAAATATGTCTTTAAGTTTCGCCGTTAAGCTTATGGACGATAATTCAAAGTTTTATGATAACTGCCACTCAGCTGCAAAATTATTTGTCATCTACTGGGTTTACTGCCTTTCTAAAAGAACAATTAACAATTTAGGTGCTGATTATTTCAATCCTTGCACATAAATAAGAAAGATCAGTATTTTTTGTATGTTTGTTACGAAGAAACAAAAAATACTGATCCAATTTCAAAAATTTTTTCACCTTAGATTGCTTAATTATCACAGAGTGACATAGGTGATAATAATATCTAGAAAATCGGCCAAGTGCGACTTGTACATTAGGAGAAGTTACGATCGGTATTTTTTATATCCTGAGCGTAATACTGCCGATGGTGCCACTGGCTGGATGAGGCGTTTTTTCGGGGATTTCTGTCAAAACTTTTAAGGTACATTGTAAACGGTTACGGATATTTGAAATATACTTGCAAACGAAAGCGACTAGTTTTATAACGCTAGCTAGCGTGGCCTCGCTAGACAAAAGCACAGTACTACTGTCCATTCATTCAACTAAGTCTGCCAGAAATCAAGTCGATTAGTTGCTCCGTTAGAACATGAAGGAATGACAAACGAACTTTTTTACAATATCAGTATTGATACATTTAAATTATTATTTTTCTCTGCTGACCGTACTGTATTAAGACTTACACTAATATCTATATCATTATCACTTTCTACCGATTGGACCGGCACACAACAATGGGACTTTGTAACCAACTAACAAGACGCTCCGTATAATCATAACGAGACGATCTGTGTAATAATAATTTTGAAATAATATCAACATATACATAGCTGGTAGAAAATGCCACAAGGCATTAAGTCCGCCTTTGTAAATATTTGCATAAAGTGTATAAATAAATAAAATAAATAAACATAGTTTATGTAGTGCCTGTACTCACGATCCATTTTTGAAACCGGCATGTCTATGATACGTCATCTTATTCATGTGGAATGCTACTATACTCAATGTCCAGCAAGCATCCAGCAATCCAATGAATAATAATTTTTCAGAGTAGTCGATTCAGTTATACAAATATGTCACGCCTGCGACTTCGTGTAGTTACCTAGGGGTAATTAATTAGTTAATTTTTGTATGGTAAGATGTTGAAAATCAAGCCTTCTCAAAATTGTTTAAATATACTCTGTGCTCTATATTAAAGAAGCACATGAAATAGCTAGACCGGAAGCAAAATGACAACTTGTGCTAGTTATCAACTTTTTCAAGGCCGTGGTGCTACGGACTATTACTATGCACTGAGATTGACGTATAAAAATATAAGAGAGAGAACTTCCATAAAGAAGACTCCTTCAATAATAATTAACTAACTTGTGTTACTTTCTAAAATGCAGAAAAAAAGAGCTGACATTTATAAGATTGCGCTTCCTGCCAAGTCATGGAATACAGGACATATTTAATTTCGCATCGAAAGCAGTCGGCAGAAGTCGCGAGAAAGGGGTACTTAACAGAAAAATGATAACTTAACAGTCTTTCCTCGATACTCGCACTTGACAGTGTCCCATACTTACTTTTCACTTGACATTTAACACTTGTACTAAACATTCGCACTAAGCATTAATCAAAAACCGGCCTTAGTGGTCGGTTTTTGGGACTAGTTAATTTACTTGTTGTTTAAAGTCTCGTCTTTTTATATATATCGATACCATCACAATCTTTGACACTTTAAGCAAGCTCACACGCACACATAAGCAGACGGATCGTGAGTACAGCGCATTAAATTCATTTATTTCAAAAAGATTTGTCAACAATTACTGTTGTGATCTGTCGGTTGAGATTGACATAACGCGACCAATTTACTCAGATCTGCAATGTAGTTTTGATTGTACAATCGGGGAAGCTGAAACGGAGCCAGATTGCGGATCTGAGTAAACTGGTCGCGTTATATCGAGCCCCGCAGACAGATCATAACTTACATGGAATTGCGACAAACATATCGACCAAACGACGCGACGTAGCTGCGTAGGTCCGTCAACTGGCTCTCTTTCAATTTTACCCATTATACATAATATTGATATGTGACAACTTAAAGTGATATTGGAAAATTGTCGAATTTTCAAGTGGCACGCTTCCACGAAATTAGGTAAAGCCCGTCGAACGGAAGTAATATGGCCGCCAAGCGAAATGTACCGGAAGTTGCAGGCTGACCAGCGTTTAGTTTATGGATATCGCTGCATTTTGAATTTCGAACTATAGTAGTTCGCAATTTGCGCCTGGTATTAATGTTTTTAACGATTAAAGTTAGACAAGTATATTTCAACCTTTGGTATAAACTATAGAGTTACTAGATTTTACCCGCGGCTTCGCTCGCCTGGAATTCTTAAATTGGTATAAAATCGATTGTTTAAAAAACGGTATGTTTTTTAAAACCAAAAAAGGCCTATTTTATCTTTTCAACTAAGATTATGCCTAAAATCAAGTCGTTTTTTTTTGGGCGTGAAGGATGTACAAATAAACACACTTTTCCATTTATAACATTAACTAGTAAAGTAAGGATAGGATATTTCTCAATATAAGTAGAAAAAGTTCTTGAATTACAGTAATAATAATAATAATATCTATGGACGCTTCACACCACGTCAGTCTGGCCCCGTGCTAAGTACCGGAGGGACTTGTG
>JAOTAV010000204.1:0-10724 GCA_026546445.1 Cyclargus thomasi | reverse complement strand
AATCAGCTTTATCAAATTAATATAAACCTTTTTAAAACTCAAACGTTCATCCGCCATTTTTAGAACCATCTCGAGAGTGAGTCCCTGTTAGGGCCGACGCGACTAGTGTTGCCCGCTCTCGATTAGTAATCGATTTAACAATACATATCCCCCTTCTGGCGCAGTCGGGTAAAAATCAGCAAAAATCGTAATGCGTAAAAAGAATGTCGTAGTTAATGGAAGCAGTTATAGTGATTGGTCTATCAACATTGACGCTTCAACCACTAGATGTCTATAGGGTGCTCTTATATCGTTCGTGTGAAAATACCACGCGCGTTAAATGTTACCGCATGTTACATACCGCACAAAGTGTGCACGGGACTGATAGATGAAGTCATTTTCTTAGCGTATATATATCGTTGCCTAGTGAACACAAATGCGATTTCATTTTGAATTAACCAGTAAAATCATCAGTGAATAATGAGGTATTTATGCTATGTCACAACTACCATTTTAAATTAGCGCCAATAAACGAATTGTACAATTAATATACAAATCGAGTAATCAGTTCCGACAGTGTTTTACAAATGCACATACTCGTATCGCCAAACACCGAAGCAGAATACACCCGGAGCATTCCATAAAATTCAGTTACAGTTTATGTTTAGTGAAATATGTGCGGTGTTTCTGGGTCAATTTGCATCGGAGTGGAATGAAACCCTTTCGGCGAACACGGCTCTTAGGAGGCGATATTATGAGGCAATTTCTCATCGAACTTGAGAATTTTTCCGTTAAATAAAACAACTTTATGAACCGATGTTTATATTTGAAAGGGGAAGATATTTGGAGCGGTAAATTTAGCGTGAGAAGTATTTTTGAGGGCATCTTAGATCGCGTTCGATTAATAAGTATCTATACTAATAATATAAAGCAAGAGAATTTGTTTGAACGTAGCGCGTTCAGATATCGCGCGATCTCAAAAATTACTAGTTGAATAAAAAAAAATAATGTTGGTTAGTACATTTATCGAAGAAGGCTAAATAACATCACGCTACGACGAAAAGGAGACGAGAAGTAATCAAAAAATTTTTTAAAGGATTTTTTATAAAGTTTCGCGCGGACGTAGTCGCGGGCATTAGCAAGTATATCTATAAAATAAATAATAGGCTTTGTGATTTCTGATAATTTGATTTGAAATGGGATAATTATAATGACGACATGAATATTACGCAAATTGTACGGTGTTTGCTGTTATTTTGAATCTATTATATTCCTCGGTCCTAAACCATTTTTGCAAAAAACAAAAACGTTAAAATTTTTTGTTAATCAATCATGTTCCCAATTCCAGGCTGCTAACATCTATACCATATAATAATTATCAAAAACCGTTAAGAAGTTTTGAGTTTCAGCGCACACCTGCGCGTGTTTGTATCGAAAATTGGCGATCAGTAGTTAGAATATCCCTCGCCCCTTGGCTAACTTCTTCATCTGTAGGTATGTTCATTTGGTCTATTCGTCTAAATGTCTTTCCAACTTTCAATAACATAAATACTTTTCTGTGCAGTGCGGCCGCTCACAGTGGAGATCATGTCCCGAGAGCTTCCGTTGTCGGTCGGCAGGACTGCGGATCTCTGGTGCAAGACTCAGGGCGCCAGACCCCCAGCCAACATCACGTGGTGGTTAAACGGCAAAGAGTTGGAAGGCATCACCAAATTACAGGTAACAGGAGGCACTGTCCTGTCAGAGGATCAGCCTGTCTTTGTTTTTGTTGAATCGCTGATCAAATGGTTTTGACATGATATGACGAACGCTTGTGTCAATACCATATTGTTTTGATCGTCGGTTTTATTAAGAAGCTGTAAATAAAACGGTTAAATCCTCTAAACCTAATCAGAACTATATGCAATGGTACAATAACTACTTGCAGACTTTAGAAACGATAATGTGCAATGGTGGGTTTCCGATCCTCCTAGTACGCGGCGGCTGCCGATAAAATTAAGGTAGTTGTGGTAAAACTTTGTTTTTACGAAAGACGCGTTGACGGAAAGGTATGAAATTTCTCCCAGTTATGATTGATATGGGGAGGAGCGTGGAAAACCAATGTTGTTTTAAAATATTCTTTTATCTTACATATTTTTAATAAATAAAACGCTATGCATACTACAACATTTTTAGATGACACGATAATCATACACGAAATATTCTATTGTTTATGGTTGACGTTTGTGTTTTGTTAAATAAAATTCAATGGCCCGGTAACGAGACCTTTTTGCCAAATTAAAGCCTGTGATTGAATTGAAAATAGATTATAGTTTTTAAAGGTCCTCTACATGATGGATTTAAATATTTACAGTCAAATTTCGACCCCACGGTGACCTCCAGTGGTTAAGTTTGCTCTACTACAAAGTTTAAAATCACCAGCCACGATGATTAGAAATTCTTCTTTATATAAGTTTACGAGGCACGTGGAAAAAAGAAAATGGATGGAATAGAAGGACAATAGAATATATAAAATTTTAATACAAATGTTGAAACAAAAAACATATTGCTGTAGTTTACTTTAATTGCCGTAATTTCAGGTTTGGTCAATTACTTTCATTTTCCGGGTTGGCATATAAAATAATTGTTAACAGCAACATATTTTTGTCCTCTTTGAGGTTAAGGTAAGGTAAAGTGGGCGCTTCACTTTGCCTGCAACTCCGTTGCCCTGAAATTCATTTATCACGCAGGAATTGTACGTTTTTCCGGCATAAAATTATCCTATATTCTTCCCCGCGACTCAAAGTATGTACAAAGAAGTTGAAACAGATACAGATCTTGGGTCTAAGTATTTTGGTCGGGTTATGTTAAACTCAGCCGACAGACACGACTTACATGGAACTGACATATTCCGACCAAATGACGTAGGTCCATCAAATGGCTATCTTTTAATTTACCCGGTTATACATACCAAATTTCAGCAAAATCGTTTCAGTGCTTTAGTCGTACAGATAGATAGACATACACACTTTCGCATTAATAATATTATAGCAAAGTAAAGAATGAAATTATGAATAAATGCTTTGCGCTTCAATAATTTATTGAAATGGCAATATTACTACGTTCAATGTTATTTTGTGTTCTTTAATTAGCCCGGGCGAGGGCCCTTTTAAATAATACCGGTATGTATGTCAAGGATAAAGACCGGGTATTGTTGTTCGCTGTGAACCGTTACAAAGGGTATAATTATGATGTCTATATGTAAATAATCACCAGCTTATTGTTCGCCGTAACCCGAAATGCTTAAGGATCGCAACTTCGACAAGGTCGACATTAGTTTGTAATTTTTTTACTGTATTACCAAAATTTCGGGTCTTCAGAGTTTAGGGTCGACATCACGATTAGTATTAGAATAATTTTTTAAAACCATGTTTAACTTTTAAAACATGTAAAAATTTTAACAAAATGTTATTTTTATTTTCTATTTTAAAAGTACATTATAACGTATACTATACAGCCCTAATTTTTTTGAAGTAATTATAAAATGAAACATAGATAGAGCGTCCGTAGCCTAGTGGGTAAGACCTTTGATTCGCACTTAAGTGGGAGCAGGTTCGAACCCCGGTGAAGGCGTGTAAGGTATTTTCCGATCTTAAGTATATAGCACGGATGGGCATTTCCATGGGAGAGCTATGCTTCGCGTACTAATGGGCCGGCTCGACCGTAGTGATACAATGGCCTCACAGAAAACTGGCGTGAAACGGCGTTGTGCTGTGTTTCGTTCAGTAAGTGAGTTTTTGTTGCGAGTGTCAATGGGCGACGGCAGTTGCTTTCCCGCTTGCACGCGTGCCCCTAAATATCATAAAAAAAAAGGGTGAAGCTTCATTTATGACAAGTGAAGGGGAGATATAGTAATAAAAACTTCGTTAGTAAACAATCCATGTAAGTACTATTCTTATTATTGAATCGTTCATCTGCAACATTCGGCCAACTTTTTAAGCTTTTTAGGAAATATACGAGAAGAAAACTCGACCATTAAGAAGCTATAAAAAACAATTATCTATTCTGAATTCAATAACAGACTTTGAACCGGCATAAAATCACCGCACCATTAATTTTATTTTAAAAACAGCTTACTTCAACAAAAAAGTATTTCGTGTATGTTTATCGTGTCATGTCAAAATATTGAAAAAAAAGACTACTATTTTAAACTCTTTATAATAATGATAAATAAAATATTTCAATATATAGTACTTTGAAATATGACCGCGGTATAAGCATTCAAATTGCTTAAAGGGCGTTCGTTCGTGGCATTTCAATAAGTTGTGGCCATTTCAGCATGAATTTAATACAGTAAAAAGGTTCCAAAATGTTTCCATATTTACGTTTTATAGTTTCTGATATAAACTAGCTTATGCCTTAGTCGCTCGCGTAGAATTATGAAATTGGTGTAAAAATTACATTAAAAAAACGGGGTTTCTCTGTCTCGGGGTTAAACAAAAACTTTTTGTTTTGACTTACCCAGTCTAAGTAAAATGTAATGCAGTAGACTAAAGTCTATGCCAAAAATTAAGTCTATTGGGCTAATGGAAATGTTAACGCCAAGTATTTCGATGCTGGGGGAAGTCTTCTCCACTTAGAGATTTTCTTTAACGAGTTCTGTATTTTAGACACAAGTTTGTTTCGGCTCTTAATGACATTTGACCGAGAAATATTAGGGGAGTCGGTATATAAGGCATCACCTGTACTATCAACCGCATAGCAATGAATGTCGTTGGTCAGCAACATGTCATTGATAAGCAGTATGAATAGCGTAGGCGATAGCACACAGCCCTGCGGGACACCAGCGTCAACAGACAAAGTATCAGAGCATTTACCGTCTATAATGACTTTTATGCTTCTGTCTGTTAAAAAGCATGTGACCCACCTGCATAATTTCTCGGGCAGCCCATAAGACGGTAGCTTTGATAAGAATGCTTTGTGCCAAACCCGATCGAAGGCCTCCGCTATGTCCAAACTAACAGCCAATGCCTCTCCTTAATTTCAATCGCTTGAGCCCAACGATGAGTCAGATACGCCAAGAAATCAACAGCTGAGCGACCGAGCGAGTATTTTAACTTAATAACGATATGAATTTATCTAAATTACTACTTTTGTTTGATGTATACCTGAATATCTCAACTAGTAAACTATTATAATTATTCTATTTGTTCTTAATTTCATCCAAATATTATATATAACCTTTGACGTTGTTTCTTTGAACATTAATTAGAAAATTATTTCTGCTGTAGTAAATTAAACCATTGTGTTTTAAAGCTTGAATAATTACGCGAACGGGTATATTTTTTTTAATCAGGTGCAAAGTAAAATCTTTATTTATTTTCAGGATGTCGAACGAAACGAAACTCAGTCGATGTTGCAGTTTACACCTCTGAAGGGAAATAATGGGCAGGTGCTTACGTGTAGAGCACAACACGACAGGTTCAACCGATCCGCTATCATAGAAACTCGACTGCCGCTAAACGTGTTTTGTAAGTACTTTTTTATTTTAAATCTAGTTGATAGTTAATGCCTGCAACTTCGTTGTGCAAAAATTTTGTATACACGCAGCAAACGTACCGTGATATAAAGTATCCTATGTGTTACCTAGACTTATTAGCTATTAAACAAAAATAAATCCAATGTGGGGTTCCTAACCCCACATTGATTATTTTGTGAAAATATTAAATGTACATACACTTCAATTTTACTGTTTTACTATATGTATATATAGAAAAGACATTTACATTTACTTTTTTGTTTAGGGCCTTTGTGACATATATTTATTTTTTTACTTTGTGACGATATTTTGAAATATTGAAACGCGGAATGGTGATATTCCATTAAAAAATATATTTTCGATTTTGGATTTCCGAGATTTGCTTCAGATTTGAAAACTTCAACACGTAACAGCAATAATTATACCGGAGTTTACGAATTCGAATAGAACGGGATTTTCCGAATTCCCCATTCGGTGCGAATAAATAAAAAGAAACCTCCAACTAGCGAATGGTAAATGCTCAATAAATTTCACAGTGATATTATATGCTTGTGTATTTATTTCATCTGTACCATATTTTTGACCAACGCAATATCGAATTTGGTGCGAGTTCATTCGGTCACGATCGAACCTAAATCAAAACCAAATCCCGAAATGAATTTTAGATCTTCTTTAGGAGTAGGGCCTTTGAGTGCGAGAGCTTTTATAGAAATAAGAATTTTATACAAAAATTGCTGATTTTGAAGTCAATTTTTTTTCTGTCTTGTTAGCTCGAGTAGGGTATCAAAATGAAGGGCTTTAAAAAGCCATTAAATAAATAAACACAAATTGATATTTCAATTGCAATGGTTCCTGCAGTCGGGTTTTCTGTTTTTGAACAGTTTTAGCTTGTATGCTATATAAACTTTAACCAAGCGAAATGGTGACTATTCTCTAATAGGGATTAAAAGTAATCCTGTAGTGTTGGTAACTTTTAATTGGTTTAGTTTCTCATTCCTATAATCTAATATAAATCATAAGATTAATGAAACAGTCAGAAAATTGGCATTAAAATCGTAGCTCATGTAAGCCTTACAATACATAACTGTATTAACTATTTTAAGACCCTTTTTAGCACTAAAATTATGACATAATTGCTAACCGCAAGAAGATAAAAGTCATGAAATCTATTCATACTATAATAATCAATGCGAAAATGTGTCTGTCTGTCACCTCTTCACTCTCAAAACGCTTAACCGAATTTGCTGAAATTTGGTAAGGATATATTTTGAGCTCCGGGAGTCGTTTTCGGATTAAAGTATACTATTAACCACGAAAAATATTAAGTTTCCGCGCGATAAACGATTTTTGGCACATCAGAGTTACGGGTTATAGCAGACTATATTTATATTAACTCCCAAACCGGTTTCGATGGTGGCCAGTTTTATAGAAACCAAACTTGTTAATCGCCCATCCGACGCATTGATAATCTTACTTGACAGACAATTAGATGATCAGCCTGCATTACCTAACCTCACCTAACCAAACTTGGAAATAACATGTTTCCAACGCGGAACTCGAACCCACGATCTCCCGGTTAAGAGCCGAGCTCTGTACCACTGGAACACGGAGGCGATTAGCAGACTATTATAATAGCCTAGCTCATCAGGCAAAAAAAATTATATCAAAATGGTGGTCTTTAGAATCAAAGAAATGTATAACATATTTCTTGGGCATTACCATAACCTTTACCTTAGGATATTACTTCGTCGCAAATGGGCCCAATCAGTGGAGAGATATAACGGCCTCCCAGAAAAGCGGTTATAAATAATAATGGGTGCATCTGGTCCTACGAGAGGCTCACAGTTCAAAGGGAGTGTTTAAAGTGTTGGCGATTTTTTATAGTAGAAGGGAACAAGAAATAGAAGGAAGGTTACCTGATGGGAAGCAACTGCCGTCGACCATAAACACTCGCAACGTTAGAAGATTTGCAGGTTTGCTGATCCGGAAATACTGCTGGTATTAATTCACTCTAGAGCTATACTGTAAATGAAAGTGGCAATGTCAAAATAATGCGAAATATCAGTGCTTCAAGTTTCAACACATAGTATCGAATTGCATCGAACATTCTTGATTTGATTGTGCGGTAATCCGTGTTTGATGTCTGCCCGTCTGCAGTATAGACGCTGGGTGTTTATTGCTTTGTTATACGTCCTCTATTGGTTATGCCATGGTTCTTTTAAGAGTCGGGATCGTGCTTCGCCACCGTTGCAAAAAATAAAAATCCTCATAACCCCGATAGCAGTTTTCTACTTTCTGCGTTTCCGCATAACTTGCTGCCATAAGCAAACTCCGCAATGAACTGTTACTATTATATTTCTAAACCAATCAGACCATAAAAGAGCGCAGTCTCTCTTAAAAACTAGCAATTTAAGCAATTAAAGAACTTGCAGTTTTTAATTGCTTAAATTAAACCCTAATTTTATGAAAATCGCTATTTCTATCAAGTATCTACCCTCCAATTCTTTAATGATATTTAGGGTGCAAGCGGGCAGACGGGTTACCTGACGGAAAGCAACTGCCATCACCATCATGACATCTGAAGAGTCGCAAGTGTGTTGTCGGCCTTTATGAAGTAATAGGGAATGGGAATAGGGATAGATGGATTAGGGAAGTTGGGCCACCGGTAAACTCACTCACTGAATGATACACAGCACAACGCCGTTTCACGCAAGTTTTCTGTGAGACCGTGGTATCACTCCGGTCTAGCCGGCCCAAACATTTGTGCCAAGACAAGCAGGGCTCTCCCACTTAAGTTGCAGCGTTAGATGTCAATTTAGTCGATGGTATAGTCAGTGTAATGATTTTTATATCCAGTATATGTTATATTGTGGCATTTGCCATCGACCGATAAAAAGATTATCAGAGTAGTATAGAATGTAAATTTTTCGAATTGTTTCAACATTTTTACGCAAAAAGGTTAGACAAAAGCTTTGCAAATCGCTATGCAACGGATTTTAATTTATTTTCAGGCAGATTATGTTAAAAATGTAACGCGAAATTCTCGATGCTTTTAAAACATTCGCTTTTTCAGATTTTTTTTAGTGTAGCAAACATTAAAATGTATACTGTCTTATATACGTGTTTTTATAATTGGGATATACACACCAAATATTCTGAATATGGTTTTGTTTTAAAAAGTGGAAAGCTTTTCATATATTTTAATATTATTTTCTTTTTATATTTTTTGCTACACCGCATTTTTGAAGTTTACAAACATTTTGTTACAAAGTCTTTTTAATTAAACTAGAGGTTGCCCTGTGGTCGAAATTCGACGGTAAATAGTTAAATTCATCGTGTAGAGCAGCTATAAAAATATAATCTATTCTCAATTCAATCACAATCTTCAATATGGCATGAAGGTCTCTTTACCGGGCCATTAAATTTGTTAAAAAAAAACTGACGTCCACCATAAACAATAGAATATTCATGCATGATTTATCGTGTCATGTCAAAGTATTGTACGGTGCGTATTTTGTGTGTGTAGCATTTTAGGTATTAAAAATATGCAAGCCTAAAGCATCTTTTAAAATAATATTGGTATTCCACGCTCCTCCTTCATATCAACTATAACTGGGAGAAATTTCATGCCTTTAAATCTACGCGTCTTTCGTAAAAAGGGGTACAAAGTTTTCCGTTAGCGTACTAATATATAGATACATATATTAAGCTAGTTGTGTCCCCGACTACACTCGCGAAAAACTTTGTAAACTATCCCGATTTTACAACATTTTTTGATTACTGCTCTGATTTAATTAGTCGTAGAGTGATGTTATTATAGCTTATAACCTTTCTCGGTGAATGGTTACCAACACAAAAATATTTTTTTAATTCCGGCCGGTATAGATATACCCGAAAGCAGTATTGAGGTCTGCAAACTAACTTGGGTCAAGAAATATTTTTTTACTTGTGTGTAATTAATATTGATATTTAACGCTCGTCATCCATGTTAACAATAACTGGGAGAAATTTCATGCTTTAGCATCTACACGTTTTTTGTAAAAAAGTTTTCCGCTCGCGTATTAATACATGTAACTTATCTTAGTATGACGATGTGTTGAAATTTTTAAGTTAACGATCTAACGAAAACGTTTAGGCACTTTCTAAAATATTAATAAATTTCATGTTTTCACAAAGTCTAAGTTCGTAAACTAATTTTGGGGAGGATAATAATTATCCCCACCTGTAAGCACTAACTCCTTTGTCTTTCCTGTGATAACGGCAAATGGGGTGGGTCATTAGTGAAATTGCTCACCTTTTGTGGTGGAGATATTCGTGGGAGATATCAGCATTACGATCTGATAGGCCATCTCATTATTCCCAGAGTTGGCTCATTCTGTACACGGGAGAGTAAATTACTGGGTACGAGATTATCGTATTAATATGTGAACCAAAACCTCCATTACATCGCCTGTTAGCAATGGCGGCTGGTATTCGAGCTGGTGGTGCAGATTCATTGCATATTGGTTTTGTTATTGTATTCTATTTAGTCAATGTTTACGTAACAATCATTCACTTACGTTACAAACAATAAACACAAAAATAAATTGAAACAAAAGAAAAAATATTTACTAATTCAATAAACACAACGCGTAACTCAATAATAAATTAATAACGAGTTAATGCTGAAAAGTTTCAAGGTCATTCCCGGCGCGAGCGCGCGGCAAGCCGAGCCGAACAGACGATCGGGCGCCATCGGTAATGTTCGGTTCCCTCGTACGGCGTACGAGATTGGACAAATTTTGCGGTACATTTCAGCATTCATCAGCTCACGCCTCATACAAAATGTACTATAGCCCTCCCCATGCGCCCGGCAAAGCGCACGAGATGTTTCGTTTATAAGGAAAGAATCAATTTTTCGTCATAATTGTCGTTGTAGAACAACAAAGAAACTTTACTTATTTTAGTGGAAAAAGTGCAAGAAAAGTGTGTTTCTTTAAGTATGAACATGAATTGTTCTAGTATGTGTACCTATGATTATAAAATAATATTGATTTGGTTGTTTACTAATCTATATAAAAGAAAGTCGTGTTAGTTACACCACTAATAACTCAAAAACGGCAGAACAGATTTGGCTAAAAATTGGTAGGGAGGTAGCTTAGAGCCAGAAAACGGACATAGGATACTTTTTATCCCGTTCGACAGCGTTCGATTTTCCAATAAAAAAAAACACAATCTGCTTATTTAT
>JAOTAV010000203.1:0-10724 GCA_026546445.1 Cyclargus thomasi | reverse complement strand
CTGTATATAATAAAATTCTAAACAATTCTCACATCCCCTTAAATGCCGACAAAAAATTTCGTGAAAAAAACCGTCCTGTCCGCGGACAAAGTCGCGGGCAAAAGCTAGTTTAATATAAATATACGAGAAAAAATTATGTCTTTTTAGGTTTAAAACAGATGAAGTAACATACCATCGAACATTGAGAAAACATGTTAACAAAATTTTCTCGTTGCACGCATGCTAGGTCGGCTGTCGGCATAATATATATAATTTTTAATTAACTCTAATGAAACACACTTTATTCTTGCACTGTTGCCACTACATTTACTGCAATTTATAATTTTAAACACATTTCACGACCGGTTTGAAAATTCATTATAATCATCCAATCATTATTTATATTGATTTAACGAAATTACTTAGAAGAATAACAAAAGTACATTAGAAACAAAGAAGTGCTCAGGGTATTACTCTAATTTCAAAGAAAATTCTCTATAAATTTTGCTGTTCAACGTTTGGTATTATAGGCGTATCTTATAGATCTCTTAAGGGAATTGAGTTATATTTCGATAAAATACCATGAAACTTACTACCACAGGGTTTCTGTATAGATGGGATTAAAATAATATTATAGTATATTATATTTTAATAATAACATTGAACGACCATAATCCAAATGACCTAGGTCCTCCATCTAACCATAAATCAATTTCTTCGATGGTACTATCAGATGTACGAATAGCAATCATTAATTTAAAGCAAACAATAAAAAACCTGCGGCGAAAACAATATTAATATTCTTTAAAATATAAAAGTGTCGGCTTAAAAAGTTACGTAGTAACTATTTAGTGAATTCTAAAAGCTAGTGCCGAATATGAATTCACTTGCCTGTTATTGTACACTATGGCTTACGATTTATAGCAATTGAGATTAAAAAACACTATATGCATCACGTTTTGAAACAATGCTAAATTAAAAGCATACAGTGGAAAGGTAAACCACCTGCTTTTTGGGAGTTCATAAAAAGTTCGTTTCACGCTGCAACGAAAACCGCTTGCTTTAACGAATTACAGGAAAAAATAGATCATTAATTTCCGGAAAAATATGATTCCCATGGGAAATTGGAAATAGCGGCAAAATGTTCTTGAACATTTTATTTTTTGCGAGATTAGCAATGATTTGTTGGCCTCGTACATGGATTAATTTAAATTTTTTCGGTTACAATGTTTGCCTTTAGAAAGAAATGGATAACAAAAATAATTTCATTTATATTTGTGTAAACAGAAGATAAATTTAGATAACTTTTAACATTTCGCGTGAGCACTGTTTACATTTTACAATTAATACAAACAAACTCTGAGTATTTAACAAAAGTTTATTTAACGACCAGAATTAGTTCCATAATAATACTTGAGAATGACACCACCCTTTGTATTTCTAATAGGGTTGTATAATACTTTAAAAACAAAATGAAATATTTTTTTTCGTAAAGGTCACCACAAAGTGGGGACCTATGAAAAAAAATGGTACCAGATGACGGTGGTAATGGTACCGGACGACGCCGCCGTGGAAGGCCTCAACAAAGATTTGGATACCAACAAACCAGGCTGGCCTGGCGTGGCGTTAGAACGCGACACATAAAAGATCTTGGGGAGGCCTTTGCCTAGAAGAAAGGAAAGTATAGACTTTTACAAAAAAGACGTCGACTGTCTGTAAAATATACGTTTCTCACTAGTGTTATAATTACAGAACGTTACTAAAACGTGTCTCTAAACTACTAATACTAAATAATCTTACTAAACTAAATACTAAATAAGTATTCCTTTTGTTTCAGATGCTGATAATCAAGTTTTGTCTGCCCATATGAAGCGTAAACTATGCACTGTTCCGACATTCAACTGTGACGACGACATGGAGGAACTAAATGTTGTAAGTAAAATTTAAAATTACTTTTTTTATTATGTTTAGGGGGCATGTGAGCAGACGGGTTACCTGATGGAAAGCAACTGCCGTCGCCCATGGACACTCATAACATCCGGAACTCCACTCGGAATAGGGAATGGGAATAGAGACAGGGGGGATTAGGGAAGTTGGGTCACCGGTAAACTCACTCACTTAACGAAACACAGCACAATGCCGTTTCACACCAGTTTTCTGTGAAGCCGTGGTATCACTCCTGTCGAGCCGGCCTGTTCGTGCCGAAGCATGGCTGTCTCCGTCCGTATTATGTACTTGAGATCGGAAAATGTCTCATTGGTACACGTCTCTACCCGGGTTCGAACCCTCTCGAGTGCGAACCAAGGGTCTTATCCACTAGGCTACGGGCGCTTTTTTTTGAGTTAGTAGAAAAAATTTCACAAGGAATGAGATTAAAAAAAAGTTTATTATAAAATACTACAATTCATGCGTAAAAATACTATTATATAAATTGTAGAATCTAAAAAAAATACTTAATTAATCATCATTTGAAGAACGACTTGAACTAGGAGTCCTTTTTATTTCTGGCATCTTCCGTTCGTTTTCTATACGAGATTTATGTAAATTAATAAAGTTTTTATGCGCATTAAGGGTCTGTTTCCTATCTTTTGCTTCGGCTAATGTAGCATCCCAAGAAAACACCACTTTACACGGATTAGTTTCTACAGTTTTCAAAGCAGTTTGTTTTAGTTCCTCATATTCAGACATATAGATGCTTTTCAAAAGTGATTTATCTTCAGACAAATAGCTTTTTCTAACTTTTTCATCCTTTTGTATTGCTTCAGGGAAAAGTATTGCAACAGTGTCATTAAAGATAGCCTTTTGGTTTTTTAATATTTCTAGCATCCTTTGTTCCTTTTCGAGACGTTGAGCTTCAAGCTCTCGCAATGGTTTTTCTTGCTCAATTAGTTGTTCTTTATTTATTCTCTTTTTTACGGCTATAGTTTTTTCTATAAGTCTTTGTATAATTCTTTGCCAACGTTCTGCTGGTCCTATAACTCTCATTTTTTCTATTCTACGGGCTTCTTCCTCCGCGGCAAATCTTAACGCCTGTTCTTCTTTTAAGCGTTTTTTTTCTTCTTCTTTTTTTGCTAAAATTTCTCGTTCTTTTCTCTTAATCTCATGAACAATATCAGGATTATTTTTCATAAATTCGTCCTGCCATGAAATGAATGTATTGAGAACATTAAGTTCTCGCAAGATCAACGACTCAGTTAGTCCCAAATAATAAGGTTTTTCGAGCATGAATATAGGTGGATTTAAAAATATTCTAAAAGAACCACTGACGTCGGCTACACCAATCATATTCTTAGCAATCGGAAGAGTATGTAAAGATATTTCAGTCAACATGTTACCAGAAACATTTTGAATTTTTATCGGCTTCTCGCTTTTAACAAGAAGGTCCCATATCTCCAAGTCACCTTCGGAAGTAGTAATAAATATCAAACTGGGCTTATACAATGACCATTTTCCACTTGTTAAGTGACAACTTCTTTTCTTCCAAATAAGTGGCCGATTCATTAACTTATCGGACCAAATCGCAAATATTTTACCACCCACGGTTAAAGTTATGTTACCAATAAACGGATTTTTTTCTGTGCAGGTGATGATACCATCATGTATATAACAACTATATTTAAGTTCACAAAATTCAGAATTAACTAGTTCGCCAGTATTGAAATCATGACCATTCCATGTTATTCTAGCCAATTCTCCATACTGAGTACCGACATAAGCTATTGAATTAATTTCATCTTCACCTTGTGCAATTATTTCATGAGAAAAATATTTTCTGCCTGAGCCACTTTTACTTTGATTATAAAAATACGTAAGCTGAGGGCGATTATATCCGAAACATTGGAGTGGTTTCGTTGATGGCTGACCAGCATTTCCAAGAATTATTTTATACAAAGGTTGAAAAGTATGGTCCAAAATTTTTAAAGGAGAAACATCTACCAACAAACCAGATGGTTTCTTCATGACCCTCTTTGATTTCTTAATTTTTTTAATATTTGCTTGTGATACATTTTCTAGTGATAAGTTCCATATTAAAATAATACCGTCTTCTGAGCCAGAAAAAAACATCATAGATTTTTTATTTTTTGGCAACAATGATAGTCTTCCAGTTTGTGTCATAGTGAAATTTGGTGAAAGCCATGTTATGGAATTCACAGGACCAGAATGACTTGTCAACAAATTGCTAGAAGCGGTGGTAAAAACAACAGAATTATCTTGAACATTTTTCATCCACCTCATGTGAGAATTCATTGCGATACGATATTTTTGTTTGTTTTCACTTAATATTTCTTCTTTTTCAACATTTTCTAATTTGTTAGTTAAATCCCATATAACTATTTGACCATTAACACAGCCTCCTAAAAGAATATTCTCATCAAAAGGGCAAAAAGATAATGTTTTAATTTCTCGAGATGACTCTAAATATAACTTTGGTATTAAGCTATCGACATGACTCCATATTAGAACTGGATTAAGGCCGTATATGGCTCGTCGTACTGGATCAGACTGGACACTTACAGTTTTTGTCACAACAGGTGACTCGTCAGAGTAACAAATCGCTACAATCCCACTCCACATCGGATGAAAAATAGCACATGATATATATTTGTTCTTTGCCCTTACATCACTGAAACATACGTACTCTTTAAACGTCATTGTTTCATAAATATCATCGGATTCTTTACAGACTAAGTGTGGATAATCATTGCTATACATATCCATAACAGTGTTAAGTTCAATCATCGAATCCACTTGAGTTGTATTCTCGGTAACAAAATCAGTTATTTTTTGTATGTACGATGGACGTTTCATACGTTTTAAGCTTTCTTTGTAGTTTTGTAATCCAACATCATCTATATTATCTACAGTCCCGTCATACTCTTCATCAGAACTTGAAGCATCTCTTTTTGCATCTTCTTTTGTAATAGCATTATCAGCGTCACCACCGCCCCCTTCAACATCATTTATTTTGCCTAAAGTATCCACAATCGATTGAGTCCACACGTTTTGAGGATATCGTAAATAAGTTTGAGCATGACTATTTTGTAACGGTGCTGTAGCTTGAGATGCGCAATCTACCCTGCGTCTGTAAACATTATTAAAAGATTGCCTATAAGGTGTGAGCTCTATTAATCCATCCCTTACCGAACACGTATCTCTTGTATTAAAGACACTCGGTTCGTATACTTTTGGAAATTTGGATTTTATTTCAATTTCAATTAATGGTCTTGTGTTTAAAGGTATTAATTCCCGTAACTCAGCATCGCTTCCTAATGTTTTCCAAGGACGTGGCTTTTTTTGCAAAGCTTTTTCTAATTTTTTCTCTTGTCGCTTACTAAATTTGTCCGATTGCTGCTTACAATGGTCTCTAGCTTCAATAGTACAACAAATGTAGAACTCGTCAACGTTATTTGACTCATCTACAATATATCCCATTAATACGTCATCTTCTGGATACTTTTCAATAGCTTCAGAAATGTTTACAAAGTCTGTGGACTCTGCAGTTTCAATACTTTGTAATATATTTTCTTTTTTTGAGAATTTCCAAGGATATTGAACGGTCACATGTTTTCCAACAACCATATCTATTTGATTTTGTATTTCTTCGCTCAAAATTACCTTGTAAACTCCTTCGATATCATAGTTCGGTACGAATCTCTTTCTTCTAGGTAGTGGTGGCGCACTCATTATACTGCTATCTGTATTATAAATTAATTAATTAATAGTAAATTAGATTACATATTATGAACTATCATGAAATAATAAATTAGACGTTTGTTGTCATTTATTATTTGACATGTCATTTTTTTTGCTCAATATCGCGCATGCACCACCTGAGTATAATAATTTTCATTAAAAGAATTGAGTATTACAAGAGAAAATTATCAGTAAAAATAATTTAAAAAATATTAAATTGTACTTTACTAATATTTTCAAAATGTATGGTATACACTAATATAATACGATAAAATATAAACAATATATAACATATTATAAGTTTTGTTCCTATTTTGAAAGACTGATAAAGAATTCAAAGAAAAAAAATTTTTTCTAATACAATATTTTATCGTGTGTTGAGGACAGCAAAAGAATTTCAACTTACCTTCTTCAAAACTTTCGTCACTGGAGCCAGAAAAGTTGACTTGTGCATCTCCGCCAGACATAGCTTCAGCTTTTTTGTCCAACTCCATATTGGCCTTATGTAACAATGAAATTTCATAAAGGGAATAAAGGGTATTTTAATCGTCATAGCTTCATAAAACAAGTAGACCCAACTCAAAATAATATGGCAATTTTTTAATAATTTTAATAACGCTATTTAATATTGTCACTCCTTATTAAGTTTTTGTTATAATGGCTAGTTCACTTTACTCCGGCACAGTCATCCAATCCAGCGTAAGATTGTGACTGGAAATCATTCCAGAGTGATGCTTTGCAATACATCCAGTACTGGATTCCAAAAATTTTATAAAATTTGCTAAAAATCGTACATGACAAAATTACCTATTATTTAGCAGTCTTGTCAAATCTATGTTTTGGAAAAGATTAGAATAACTCTAGTTCGTAACAGATAAAATTCGCAGTACGGACTGTCCCTCGAAGAGCCCCCCAAGGAGCCGCGGGCGAGTCTAGTTATAAATAATGGGCGTTCGATTCCGATGTCGCCACAGTATCAATTTCCCGATGTTATTCCTCGCTGTGGATATTATTCAGAGTAGAGAATCAACAGCTCAATAGATCAAACAGTGGAACAGAACAAGAACAGTTATTTTTCCATCAGGCGTATATTGCCTCAAGAAAGTGTCGAGAAACGGTAATTTCTTTTGGGGAATAATGGGAATAGTTTTGTATGTAATGAACATTGAATAAATTTGTCATTCACGAGAAAAATCTTTTGTAAAACATAATTAGTTTGTGTACAGTGTAACAAAGTGGCGTTAGAAAAAATTATGATACAGTAGATGTAGTAAAATATAAAATACTCGTATATTAGTAAAGGGATTTTCATAAAAAAGTGACATTGTTCTGCTTCTGAAGTTTTTATATTTTTGCACCAAACAAAGAAATATATTACGAAACTCTAGTAAAGAAATCGCACTAGTGCGGCACCGACACTGCAAGATACTTATAACTTTCATAGTATAACTTTCGTAGTTTAGCTTTCATAGTATAAAGCGGAAAATATACTGATCGGACACCACTTACGGACGCGACCGATAGCCGCGATTTTGATAATAATTATTGTACAATCAGAGAAGTTGAAAAAGATATAGATCGTAGATCTAAGTAATTTGGTCGGGCTATGTAAAACAAACCGATAGATCACGACTTACACGGAATTGACATATTCCGACCAAATGACGTAGGTCCGTCAACTTGTTCTTTCAATTTCCCCCATTATACATTGAAGTGTGCAGACTATGAGGCGTTAATCGCGGAAGTTTTGCATGGGCTGTTAGTCGCGTTGGACAGGATGTTTTCACCTTTACTGATCTTGGTAAAACATCAAATTTCGACCATCGACACTTTTCTAGGGACAAATGGAGTGTCGCGTGGCGTTGGAGCTGGTGTCGCGTGATCCGACCTTGCCCTTGTGCAGGCTCTAAATAATTGGCGATGATCGTAAATCGTAGCATCATTTACAATTGGCACGATCATCATGCAAGCATCTAGACGATTGTCCGTAGCACTTTGACAACGAGTAGCCCAAAAGCGATCATAGACGACGATAGGCGAACGGAGCCGCGGATGCTCTTTCACAATAGTGCTCGCGTGCCATCGTTTGTATTCATTGAGTAACCGCCTTAGTAATTATCAAGAATAAATAATTACTAGAGGTCGCTCTGTAGTCGAAATTCGACCACAAATATTTAAATCCAACGTGTGGAAGAGCTATAAAAAAAGTATGACCTGTTCTTATTTCAATCACAGACTTTCATTTGACAAAAGTCTCGTTGCAAGGCCATTACATTTTATGAAAAAAACACAGACTTTAACCATAAACAAAAGAGTATTTCGTGTATGACATGTCAAAATATTGTAGTGTCCGTAGCGTTTTATTGATTAAAAATATCAAAAAAAGAACATTTTAAAGTAATATTAGTACTCTACACTCCTCGTCCATATCAACTACAATTTTTATGCTGTAAATTCTACGCGTTTTTCCTAAAAAGGGGTACAAAGTTTTCAGCTCGCGTATTAATATATAGAAAACTCACCAAACAACAGCGCACAAATAAAACAATTCAGTGTTATTCTACAATCAAGTAGAATGTTTTCCTAGGCAGAGTAAATTGTAAAGTTGTTTTTCATACAATCTTGGCCCTCGGTAAACAAACCTAGGGCGCTTGCGTGTACCCCGTACCTGGTACGGGCTAACTTTTCATTTGAATAATGCCTTTACTTTTTACCATTGGCAATAAATTTAACAATAGATTTTGATCTAATTACCTAACGGACTTTCAAACTAATATTATAAATGTGGAAGTTTGTACGTTTAGATGTTTGCAAGCCAATAACGCTGAAACTGCTGAATGGATTTTAGTTGCCTGATGGTTGAGATAGGGTAAAACAGGAATCGTGTAAATGTGTTATCGAAGAAATTGATTTCTAGCCGCCTGAGTTGACATAACGCGACCATTGATCTTATGTCCGCAATCTGGGCATGAATCAACATCTTGATGGTACTCATTCTAGGCTAGCCAAAGCATAAATAGCTAACTTATTAATATTGAAGTCAGCGATTTCCATATTGAGAGAATACTTTGGCATGTGTATGAGTTCTTTCAATAGAGGTTGCTAGCGCCCAGGCGTCGTAACTTTTCCCTTGTAAAATTTACGAAAAGTACGTATTTGGGCGGTGCCACTTTCGCAGAATCTCTTTATAAAGGATTATACACACCTTAAAGTATTATAATTTACTTTTAAGGGGTTACCTTTTATAAGTTCTTCATTTTTTAACGACCTCAGGATACCATACTTGCACACTAACATCTATAGACGCTTCACACCACGGCAGTCTGGCCCCGTGCTAACTACCAGAAGGACTTATGTTACAGGTACCAGACAACGGAAATATATTTATCACTTTTATGCTATACACATATTTAAGATTTTTATTAATAAAATTTCACATATCCAATGCACATCCAAGACCCAGGAATATTGAAAAGCTTTGTGCTCCGTCGGGAGAAATCGAACCCGCAACCCCCAATTTAAGCTACCAACGCGCTTACCAACTGAGCCACAGAGGTCTTCATAAGATCCTTGTAAAATCGTGAACCCTAGTGAAATATTAACACGATCCTTACACCTTTACTGAACTTAAAAACTTCATTTATTATTGGTCTAAATCTATTATTCACAGCTTCGTAGAAACCGGGGATTTCGTGATAAAATTCAAGAGAATTTTTGACGGAATCAGACAGGTTAATATTTGATGAAAACGGTAGATTCTGGTATAATAATATTTACTGGAGTATAAAATGCTTTTTTCAAAGGAATTGATATGCAGACTGATATATGACCCTCAACTTCGTGCTCGTGCTGGAACCGTACATTTTCCGGGATAAAAAGTATCATATGCTCTTTCCCGGGACTCAAAGTATCTTCATACCAAATTTCAGCAAAATCGGTGCAGAGGTTTTAGCGTTGAGAGGTAACAGACAGACACACTTTTGTATTTATTATATTAGTTTGGATATTATAGGAACTATGAATTAAATTTTTAATGAAATGTGTCAATGTTTTTGCGAATTTCGGATCAGATTGGACCACGGAATCGCAGTCCCCCGTAATAAAGGGGTTTAAAGTTACCCCCATTTTTAATGATATTTAGGGGATAAGCTAGTAGACAGTAGACACTGATGACATCCGAAGAGTCGCAAGTGCGTTGATGGCCTTTATGAGGGAATAGAGAATGGGAAAAGGGATAGAGGATTAGGGCCACCGGTAAACTCACTCACTAAACGAAACACCGCACAACGCAGTTTCACGCCAGTTTTCTGTAAGGCCATGGTATGACTCCGGTCGAACCAGCCCAATAGTGCCGAAGCATGGCTCTTCCACGGCAATGAGCATCCGTACTATGTACTACCTCCACCCAGGCTAGAACCTGCACCCTCTCGAGTGCGCACCAAAGGTCTTATACCCACTAGGCTACGGACGCTCTCTTTTACCCCCTTAGGAGACGAATTTCGAAAAATCCCTTCTTATTAGTTACCTTTGTCGTACCGAGGAAACTACCTCTAAATTTCATGTTTCTACAATAAGGGGCCTATTTCAGCGCTTAGTTAGTATATTTATTTGACAGGTACAACTTTATTTGACAGATGTTGTATGGAGAATCTATCAAAAAAGAAGCCTAACAGAAACTTTAACAGTAAGTGGTGAAACAGGCCCTTAGACTACCATTCTCCTTTAGTTCCTGACTAAACTAGTGGACTGAAAGTATACTAGATTGCGTATGTAGCCTAGAATCAATTTCATTCGTGGTTTTTTGAATTTTTATTCATGGTTTGTACATTGTGTGAGGATATGCGTAATATGAGTTGCGTGTGTATAAAAATTATTGTACACAATTAAATATTTCCACATACATACCCTTTTTTTATCCAAAGCTACGGTTCTTACGAATAACAGCTGTAAATGATATAAATTGTGGGATAAAACCGTGGTGGCCAAAGGAAGATCTTCCGACCGAGAAAGGTGTTATACTCGGTCAGGCCGAAGCCCACGTGATACATTTC
>JAOTAV010000202.1:0-10725 GCA_026546445.1 Cyclargus thomasi | reverse complement strand
TTGATTTCCCGCCTTTACTTGACACTGGCCATGGTTGTAGCCAAGCGCCATATAAATAAATAAATAAATAAAAGAAGTAAGCGGAGTTTTGGCGGGACGTGAAAAAGTGATGTTGTGTTTTTGTATTTCTTCGCTAATTTTATGTTGTTTTGGGTTTACGCATTAGCGTTATAGTTGTAGAATATCTACCATTAAAATATATTCGTTATAATGCACAAGTGTGGGCGAGTGATACAACTTCAAGAAACATGCTTTTTTATGTATCCCTCCAAAACTCCACTAGAAATGTTAGTAAAGCGTCTACCACTATACTAAATCCACTGACTTGACGCTTTGACTGCACTGACGATTTATCTTGACTTTGATTACACTTTAGACTTGAGGAAATATTGTAACGTTGCTAAAATTATTTGACCAAGAAAATTAATTTCCCGCCTTTACTCGACACTGGCCATGGTCATATAGCCGCCATAAAAATAAGATAAAAGAAGTAAGCAATTAATTTTGTTATCACTATTTCTGCGCTTCTTTAATTAAACTACAAATACTAAAAACAAACTAATGAAATACATAATAGGGCTCACAAACAACAAACGTGTTTTTTGCTATTTTCTTTCTTTATATATTAAACTAGTTAGTGCCCGCAACGAATTTTGGGTGATACACAAATTTTTACGCAACGAAGTTACAGTAGGCACCAAGTAGTTTAATATGTTAAGAAAGAAAATAGCAAAAAACGCGGGAAACGTGCATTGTCCCGGGATAAAAAGTATACTATATGTTAATGTTCAAGATCTCTAATAGCTGCTTAAATTCAAAATCACATGTTTTATAAACTTTTTGCCGTCCAAAGGTACGGAACACTTCGTGTGTCCAAGTCGTATTCTATGGAAAATCCAAGAAACCACCAAGTACTTTTGATCCGGTCCGCCCAAACTAGTTATTGCGTAACATATGAATTGAACTTCAAAATCTTATCCCGGAAAAAATATGAAACGGAAGAGTTCGCAAGGATATATCAACGTCTCGGACCACAGTGTCGAAATTCAATGTTGGTCGATCACCGCCTTGCTCGGGCAATGGTCAGTCATAGTCAACACTGAAACTAAAGATAAAGTAATATAATAACAATAACATATAATTAGCACACATTGCTACTGTTGTATGTTGGGTTGATAATATTTTTTTATTCTGTGGTCTGTAACTGTGCCAAACTTTTAATTTTAAAATCGTCTATTAATATATTTTTATAGAGCCTTAATTTTATACAGTGATTTAAAAAAGCTATATATACAAACTAGTTTACTATATTGATACCTTTTAATGACATACTATGTTACGTTATAATTCGGTAATAAAAGTTAAGTTTTAATAAACATAACTTTTATAGAAATTAAGGGTAGCCTTATGGCTTTAACGTTACAAAAGTTGCATATCTTCAATTAACTATTATTTACCTTGCAAAAACACATAACATCTATTGACATCAAACGTCAATGAGAAAAATTATATTTTAATTCACCACAAAATCACAAGTAGGAAGTGCGGACTAGAACACATTAATAATTATTATTTAACCATATTTATGCGTTTGTACGGTTCTAGTTATTAAAATAATTGTATGGTAAATGGTAATTAGACATGTACGCGAAAACGAAAATACGATTTTGTGTACTCAAATATTGACCGAAATCAAGTTTAAACACGTTGTGATGAAAACAGAATAATTAGACCGATATCGCAAGAAGAACTAGTGGCTAGAAATAGATAGAGCTATTCAACATTTATTAGTGAAAAATAAATGAAGACATAAGTGGAAGAAGCGGGTAAGTAACATTTTAAAAACTGACGGATTTCTGCGTAAATGGACGCTTTAGGATCAGAAAAATGTGATGAAATTAAAATAACTAAAAGTCGCCCTGTGGTCGAAATTCAACCATAATTAATATTAAAATACATCGTGTAGAGTAGCTATAATAAATATAGTCTATTCTCAATTCAATCACAAATTTGGCATTAAGATCTCGATACTAGGCCATTTAATTTAATTAAAAAAACACAGACGTAAACCATAAACAAGAATAAATCGTATCACGTCATCGGCGACCAATCACTACGTATATGACGTGATAGGCATCCAAAAGGCTGCTGCAGACAGAAAACGTCGTGGACAGATAATGCAACGTCTTGTCTATGCCTAAATATATAGTTAGATATCTTCTTAATATATAAAATTCCTGTGATTGTCATTGAGCTCCTCTCAAACGACTGGAACGATATTAATGATTTTTTATATAATATTTCTTAGATGTATAATATAATAATAATATATAATATAATTTTAAAGGACGCAATCATCCGCAGGATAATTTTATAGGACGATAGAAGAGCATGAAACAATAAGAATTTGTTCTATGATTTCACTTGTAAGCTGTCAAACTGGGTGCTGGTAAGAAATCTAAAGTTAGAGAGAGATAGTCAGAAAATACCTTTTGGTCATATATTCTTGAACTAGACAAGTGGCAAGCGATTAACGTTTACGATAATGACTGGATCACGTGACTTTTCGTTCGTCTTTGTCAATCCCATACAAAAACATTATCGTAAACGATACTCGCTTGACACTGGACACGGGGGCAAGATTCATATGGAATGTAAATATTCTTTTGTATTAGTTTATCTTTACACATTTTACAAGTTGCACATCGTAACTCATAGATGGCACTAGAGGTACAATATTATTTTTAAGTTATTATCTTGAACATTATTTCAATTTTTTAAACACGTGTTGTCAAATAACAATAAGGAGCTTAAAGCTTATAGTTTTCGCGAAGTGTACCGCAAAAAATAGTGGCAGTTGGATTCGTTCGCCCAATATAATATCTTGGCGGATTCTAAAAACGGGTCTAGTATAAAATATATTCTTAGAATCCACGAATTTTCAAGGCGAAGGTCTAAGACCAAGTCTATAAAACCCATTTTCAAGCTTTGTTTACAATAGGCACACTATCCATTCCATCATACAATCAAAATTACATTGACAATAGAAATATTGTATTTCAATGTCTAACATCATTTCTTTCCGTTTAAGCAAAATTCGAGTTACATGATGTGACATTATTATTGTTATTTTTATTATTATTACTATTATTATTACGATGCAACTCCATACCTTAACTCCGCGCAATTCACCTCTCGTGGACCTGCCTGTAGCTAGCCAAAATATATAGTGCAGTACCTAAAGGCAGATTCGTCGTACATGTAATAACAAAAAACTCAATAAATTTAACCGCTTTAAACAGATAAATAAACATATTCAAACAGTTCATAAATTTAAATTTAACTCGGCTTAGTCTCTCTACTCGGATACTTGAAAATTTACAGTTTGGAGAGCATAATAATTGAAATAATGATTAACTAAGCCGTTGGTATCGTCGCGTCGTACTTTTATAGCCTCAGATCCTTACTAATATTATAAATGAAAAAGTGTGTTTGTTTGTCCTCTCTTCGCATCGCAACGGTACAACTTTATGGCGTGATTTTTTTGCTGCAGTTGAGGGGCTAGAGAAGGACATACTTTTTATTCCGGAAAAATAAACGGTTTCTTTGAAAACTTATTTTGGCGCAACGGAACTCCGCGCGGGCATCATCTAGTATTTTATTTTTTGTTTTATATTTCCTTCTGTTGTACTTGAGAAGCAGCTTTTGCAACAATCTTAACTTCTATACTTCCATAAGTATTAAGTATATTATAATGTCGTAAGTGTGTCTATATGTTACCTCTTCATGCCCAAAACGCTGAAGCGATTTTGCTGAAATTTGGTATGGAGTACCGCCGAAGGTGTACGTACCCTAAATATACGGTTTCCGGGCGATAAGTGAATTTTGGGACTGAACGGCCGGTGACATCTAAAATTATATCAGCTTTCTGATCAACTCCAGCTACTTTGGTAGCCGGAGTTGTTGAGTTAATTTGAGAGACCTATTTATTAAAAACAAAATAGAAAAAAAGATTAAAAAAAGGGAAGCAGAGAGTAGTAAAGGGAATAGAGGAAGGTGGTACTGTTGAATGTGAACAGAAGCAAGATATAACTATGATGTAAGAGGATGTATTGCGAATGCAGCAAGTGGCACTACGAGGAGGCACTTACTTGTCGGAGGAGGATGATGATGATTTGGAGTGTCCAGTTTGTTCCTTTTAAAAAAAGTAGTTTTTAACTGCTCACTATAAACATACAACTAAAATTATTTTAATGCATCAAAATTACCAAACATAACGGTTTATTTCGGTTATTTCGTAGTTCAAAGTCATATTATACTACCATATTTTAATAAGGCCTAAAGACTGTTTTTTAATGATTAATTTAAACTATGTTTTTGCCAGAAATTGCCATTATTTTATTTTTAATCAATAGTAATATACCTAAACGTTTAATTAACATTAATATTAACTGATTTGTTTAAACAGCTTTATATTTATTTTTATTTCCGCTTTGCTAGGCTTTATTGGCCGGATCTACCTTAGAGGTCGCCCTGTGGTCGAAATTCGACTATAAATATTTCTCAATTCAATCACGAATTTCAACTTGGCATAAAGGTATCGTTACCAGGTCATTAAATTTTATTAAAGAAACACAGATTTGAACCATAAAAAAGAGTATTTCGTGTATGATTATCTTGTCATGTCAAAAAAATGTAGTTTTAATTTATATTCAATAGTTAAAGATGCTATACAAAGTAAAAACTAAAAAGCTAATTTTGCGAAACAATAAAGCAATTGTTACTGAGCTGGTTTTATCAAAAGTAAATCAAACGTACCTGACAATTTACGCTCTAGGAGCAAGGTAGCGCTATTACCAAGACTATAAGCGAAGGGCAAGGGTACCCAAAATTTCTGGAAAAATTTTATCGTATTTCTGGACCCTCGTAACTTTGGTGTGTCAGATACCTTAAATATTCTAGATAAAATACCAAAATAACAATCATTAAACATGCAAAGTTTGAATATCGTAGTAATTGGATTCATAGATATCCAAAAACCTACTCCCAAACCCGACACAATAAAGTGTAAAATTAAAGTTTATGGAATTACCTCTACGTAAGAGAGGTCTTGACTCTAAATAAAATCGGAATCCTTTTTGTTATTGCGTGCAATATTATGGCGATATTTTTACATAAAAAGTTTTTGATGTAATTAATATTCGATTTGGAGTAACCTACCACACAACACTTTGCTTAGGAGCCTAAAACGACCAGCTCCCTAGACAAGTGACATCGCTTAACTTGTTTTTGTATGTTACTGAGCGTAAGCGTTTTGTATGAACTTTAGCGTGTTTTGTATGTTACCGACATGGTACAACGAAAAGTCACATGATCTAGTCGTAAGAAATCGTACCGAAGCGTGGTGCATATAAGAATCGCTTCGAAGCGTATGCCACTTGTCTAGGCCTTGTGATAACGTTGGTCTGCTATAATAAAGGCAGGAAACGTACTTACGACTTTCGAATGTCACGAGTGTCCATGGGCGATGGCAGATGCTTTCCATCAGGTAACCCGTCTGCTCGCTTGCCCCCTAAATATCATAAAAAAAGATTTCTTAGATGGCAACATTGAAGTTAGTCTATAACGTACACTTAGTGTAATGTATCCACTACGTATAAAGAAATTTAATTCAATCAAATTAATTTATTTAGCCAAAAATAATTTGTAATCAGTAATAACTATTCATTAGATCGCAGATCACCGTGGCATACTGTTGTACGAATATTTCTATTAGGAACAAAAATGTAATTTAACTGTTTCTGACGTCAATATCACCGATAACAAACCCGTTATAATGAAATAATACCGTGGCACTAAATTATTTTTTAAAATATATAACGTTCAGTATATTATGATAAGATATTTAACTAATTACCACAGCAATTTTGACAAAAGTTTTGTAGATGTACCCAAAATTCTTCCGGCATAAAAAGTAGTCTATACGACCTTACTCGGGACTTAAATTAAATGTCGACTAAATCGATTAACCAGCTTAAAAAAAAAGACACATATAGTACTTTCGTATTTATAACATGCATTTTGTATTTATAACATAACTCCTTTTTCCGCCACTTAGCTTACGTGGAATTTGAAAATTGCGTAAATATATAATAATAAATATTCTGTGTTTTTACCCAATTTTATTAACTTATTTCACTTATTGTTACATTCAATTCTTTTAACTAAGTCTATGCAAGAAATTAAATTGATTGGTTACTTTGTAAGGGTATGAAGAGAATACAAACAAACAGAGTTTCACGTTTATAATATTAATATGAAAATACGGACACGGACTTTTATGTCAATTACCTTTGAGGTGAATAAAACTCTGTTTATACCTTGTTTGTTAACCCAAAGGTATGCTATTGCTTTTTGAGCTATAAATTAATCAATTTACAAAAATGTTAAAGATATTGAAAAGATCTTGCTTATCTTTTTAAGTTTTTTTTATTAATACCAGTTAAAATAAACAGGTTAAACGAATAAACAACATTTTAATTAGACGTTCAAATCACATGCCACGTGACGCGTTTATGTCTTTTGTTTGTGTAACTTAAGTAGTTTTCAATTTACAGTTTCCCATGTTTTTTTTTTCTTTGTGTTTGTTCCTAAGTTTATCCAGTTCAAAATAGACTTCATAATATTTATACATAATTATTAACTTAATTATTTTATAACATAATATTATCATAGATAATAACTAAAATACTATTATTATTAGCATTAGAATTTTTAAATTACTTTTTAAACTATTTTATTAAAATAATAATGAAACGAAGAAAATTAATTATTATTGCAATCTTGGATCTACGTGGTGATACAGTTTGAGCTGATAAGGTATCAAAGTTCACGTTTCGTATACGTGACGTATCACGTAACTGATAAAAATATAATAATAAACTGACTGCTAAACATACTTTTTTAATCCATTCATTCGAACAGTCCGTTAAATGTATAATGGGGAAAATTGAAAGAGAGCCAGTTGAAAGACCAACGTCATTTGATCAGAAAATGTCAATTCCATGTAAGACGTAATCTGTCGGCTGAATTTGACATTACCCTACCAAATTACTTAGATCCACGATCTTCATTTGTTTTAACTTCTCTGATTGTACTTAAAAGTTTTGAATTGACATTATTAAAATTACTAGAACGAAAAAATATGAGTGAGTTTCAAATAAGTTAAACAACCATATTAAAACTGGTACCAATTCCGTGACTGTTAGTCAATCATCTTTTTCTTAAATCTTTGAAATTATTTACTTTAATTTTATTTTGTGCAAAGATATCCCGTTATGAGTTTATAACCATAAACACTTAGTGCCTGCGCAAACGACGCAAGCTATCTTGGCAAATTGCTAACACCAATGTTGTAGGCGACTCTAGAATGATTTTATATATTTTTATATATAATATAATTTTTTTATATACAAAAGTATAATGTTATATAATAATAACGAGCAAACAGGTTACCTGACGAATAGCAACTAACGCAGCCTATAGACACTCGCAACATCAGAGTTGCAGGTGCGTTGCCGGCCTTGCGTAGGTCGATTCCGAAAAGTTGCAGGTGGAAGGGTTCCGAACAATTCCAAATTAGTAAATATCACACTAAAACCTTAATGTAGGGAATTAATAGTTTGTTTGGATGTTGATCAGTCGCCGCCGAAACCGCCGAATGCTGAGCGAAGTTTTAACCCATTTGGTATACTGATAAAGTTAAAACTGGCTTAGATATTGGGATAATTTCTCTATGATAATACGGGCACTCATTTGGCACCAATGGGCCGTATCGTCCATAAAATTTCATGCCTAGAACTGAATAAATGACGAACTTTCATACAAATTTTCAACCCCTATTTCACACCCTTAGGGGTAAAATTTTTAAAAATCCTTTCTTAGTAGGTATCTACCCAATAAAACAATCCTACTCAGCAAATTTCATAGCTGTAACTTTAACGGTTTTTTATCGGCGAATATGAATCAGTCAGTCAGTCAGGACTTGTTATTTTATATATATACAGATAAGGTTTTAAATCGTGATATACTAATAATATAAAGCTGAAAAGTTTGTTTGTTTGAACGCGCTTATCTCAGGAACTACTAGCCGGAATTAAAAAAAATATTTGGTTATTGTTGGTTAGCCCAAATGGACTAACCAACACAAAAAGATAATAATATAGCATTCCTATATTATTATTCTTTTTGTGTTGGTAAATATCAAATATAATATATAAGTAAATATCGAGTACATAATATAACGTTACGACCAATAGGAGCTGAGTAGGGGTTAAAAGATTCTATGAAACAAAGCTTCACGCCGATGTAATCGCGGACAACAGCTAGCAAAATGGCATTAGCAAAACTTGGAATACCTAGATTTATTAGTGCAAAAACTTTCGTTTCGGCAGTAGGTGTTTTCTTTGGGATATTTCTGTTCCCAAAGGGTAAAAACGGGACCCTATTACTAGGACTTCGATGTTTGTCCGTCTTTTTTTTATAAAAAAATAAGGGGGCAAACGAGCAAACAGGTTACCTGATGGAAAGCAACTACCGCCGACCATAGGCACCCACTGAAGGTTTGTAGGTCGTAGTGATCCGGAAATACTGCTGGTGATAGTTCATTCCAAAGCTTTACTGTGCGAGGCAGAAAGTTACGCGAAAATCGTACTGTGGAAGACTGCTATTCATCAGGACGATATGGGTGGTAAACCTTCCGCGTAGGTCGATGGCGAAAAGTTAGTCGTCTGTCCAAGCGTATTCCTAGGTATCTGACATTGTTTGACTGTGGTATTTTTATACGGTTGTTCTACTTCTGGACAGGCTTCTAGTCTCAATGTAACAAATCTGTACATGTAATGTACAGATTTGTTTTCGTTAGCTTTTATCCTCCAGTCTTCTAGCCACTTTGATGTTTCAGTAAAGACTCTTTGCAATTTTGCCGATGCTCCATGAGCTGTAGTCTACTGCGAGGATTGCTGTGTCACCCGCGCACATGTGCCTCTTAATGCTTTATCGGTCGATAGAAGCTCAGATGTGTTTATAAGATACGAGTTGGGGTCCAGTGTACTGCCTTGGGGCACTCCTGCTTCGATTTCATAGAGGCATATATAATACTATCTCCGTACTTAACATAGATTTATCTATGGCTGAGGTAGATTTTTACGAAGCTTATATAACAATCCTCGATGCCATACCATACTCGATCGAAGGCCTGAGAAATATCCAGAAAAATAGCTGAACAGTAGGATTTGTTTTCAAACGCTTTTTGACTTTCTTCTACCAGCCTATGAACCTGGTCAATTGTCCCATGCCCTTGTCGAAAACCGCATTAAAGATTTATAAGAGATATTTGATTCATTTTCAGGTAGTTCTCTTAGAAGTTTTCGTGTTATGAGATTATATCCTGGTGCTTTGTGAATGCTTAATTTTTTAATAGCATCTCGCACTTTATTTTTAGTAATTTTTATTAGTGGAAGGTGTAATTGGTAGGGTTGACTAAGTAAGGAATCAATTTCTTCTGTTTTTGTAGATCCTTGGTCTTCCCTTGCAGTGAATACTCTTGTCAAGTGCTCAGTAAGTTTTGCCTTTTTATCACCGGTCTGGGTATTTTGTGGTTAAGCCATAATTTTGGCTGCATAAAGCGTTATCTCTGGTCCGGTATCTATAAGGAACTGTTACAACAATTACGACTCCTTCTTTGTATAATTTTCTTGTTCTTTGTATAAAATACACCCATTTTCTATAAGCGATCACTTTAGATTAGGATTAAAAATAATTTGTACCATAGCTTCTTTTCCCAGGGTTGCCATATTACAATTTATTATTATTATTAAGCCTTTTATTCCGAATTGTTCTTTCTCCAGTAGTATGAAAGTTGTTTTGTTAGATACATTCTCTTAATTCGCTGTGCCTGTTGGCAAAGGACTCTTCCAGCACTTCCCAGTATTTACTGTCCTGTGCCACCCTTGCTAAGGTGGCCCAGGAGTTAGCTTTATCTCATCTTACCATCACATGGCGGGTCGACCTATTGTCCTTTTACCATCTCTTGGATGAGACATTGTGAATCTCTGACTCCATTTACTTTCTTTGCATTGCACAGTGTGGCCTGGCCACCACCATTTCAACATATGTATTCGTTGGATGTCAACGACTTTAGTTTTCATCTTGATTGTTGAGTTAAGGTGTCGGTTATTATTTTTTCTGCTAGTAAAGGTTTTCCGACTTTTATTTTGGTAAGATAAGTTATATCTTACCAATTACCATTTGATGGTTGGTATTGAAATTCAGATTTTGGACCTAACCTGTATCACCTGTATCTGCAATTATTTTATTACTTTTAAGTAATTGAGGGTGTTATCAGTTCTATACAGATGTTATGAACTAGACGAGACCGCACTCCATTACATTTAAACAATGACTGACAAAACTATGACTAAAAGAAACGTCACACACGTAGTGTGCGACAGAGACAACGCTCTACGAAGCTAATATTAGCTGATTGTCTTACTCTAAAGGTCGATGTACAATATTTTTGCTCGGGTATTTTAAACTCCATTTGCTCCAGTTAGCACAAAGTTTCATACAACAGACAAATTTCTGCAATAATATAGAATTTCTAAAAGCATTGAATCAAGTAAAATACAATAAGTATTATCATAGACCAATTATTTTATATATTTA
>JAOTAV010000201.1:0-10727 GCA_026546445.1 Cyclargus thomasi | reverse complement strand
GAAACTCGCACGGGTCCATCTTTTACCTAAAAGATGGAAAATAACAATAATATGTCTTAAAACTAATTTAATAAACATTAATAGTTTTAAATACGTAAGTATTCGTAAGTCAATGTAAATATTACAATCTATTGTAACTTATTTGTAAAATAGTTAAAGTTAATTTTAGTTAAATAAATAAAAAAACAAAGTTACATAACTATTGTGAGTCAAATAGAGACGAGGAATGTAAAGTACTACTGATAAAATTATCATTGCGGTGCAATTTTATGACTCCTTGTTTATGGTTGGACCGCTTTATTCATTTTGATGAAAGTAGTGATACTTTCAGGGAGATTCAAACTAAACTATATAGGTAGGAATTTTTTCGTTATGAACACTCTCATAAAGCAGTTTTCGTACAATCAAGTTACGCTCACAGTTTAGGTATACGATATTCTATAATTTCTTTTATGTATCTTGTATTTTCTATAATTATTTTACATTTCTGACTGAATTCATATGGTCGTGTAGGTTACTGTCCCCAGCAGGACGCGATCGACCCGCTGCTGACGGTGCACGAGACGCTGCGCTTCTACTGCCAGCTGCGTGGTATTGACAACGCTAAAGAGGTATGTTACATTTTTTCATACCGATCGTAGTTATAGTCGAACTATTAAATATATTTCTTACATTTCGAACTGGCTTTAAAGTCACCTTTAAAGTTATTCATGTTTCATCTTAAATCATACTAGCTCTTGTGGGTGGTCAATTTCACGAAAAATATTTTCGATCAGGTGATAAAGCGGACAGTGGAGATGTTCGACCTGGGCAAATACACGCACGTGCGGAGCGGCGCGCTCAGCGGCGGCAACAAGCGCAAGCTCTGCACCGCCATCGCCTTCATGGGCCGAACTCCGCTCGTGCTACTCGACGAGCCCACCAGGTAAACATTCTGTCACTCCATCTGTACGGGCTACTGCTGCAGCCTGCCGTACCCTAATATTATTAGTAAGATGAATGATAAAAAGGGGAAACGATTAGGTATGATAAATAAAACCGCTCCCGTTGATTGTTGAATGATAACTGACTTTATTAATGTACTTTACATGATCCGTGAGTCGCGACAATATTACAGTTTGCAAACTATGCATTTTATGTACGGTTGACGACAACTCGTACACCATCTATAAATTACTTATTAATTAATATGACTACCGCAATGTCTGTCTTCGTAAATCCACCAGTAAAATAAACATCCACAAGAATCCAGTAAACACTTTGTTCTTGTGTTGTTGGACACTTCAATATTATTAGAAAAGTTATTGTTGTTTAGTAATCTCCTGTCTTCTGAGGAATTTGTTCTGACCGACTGAGGTGAAGATTATTGTCATACTTATATTACAAACGCTAAAGTTTGTGGGTTTAACAGTGTGCGTGTTTGTTACGACTGCATTCGATAGAATTTCGTATGGAGCTAGCTGGTATTCTGGATAAGATACTTTTTACACGCGGGACATAGCTTTTTTTATGATATTGAGAGGGCAAGCGAGCAGACGGGTTACCTGATGGAAAGCAACTGCCGTCGCCCATGGACACTTGTGACATCCGAATAGTTACAAGTGCGTTGCCGGCCTTTAAGAGGGAATAAGAATAGGTGGATTAGGGAAGTTGGGCCACTGGTAAATTCATTCACTGAACGAAACACAGCACAACGCCAGTTTTCAGTGTGGCCGTGGTATCCCTCCGGTCGAGCCGGCTCATTCGTGCCGAAGCATGGTTCTTCCACGGCAATAAATATTGTTTATTTTACTAACGATATTGTGTATACAGCGGCATGGACCCCGGTTCTCGCGGGTGTGTGTGGCGCGGCGTGTCGTCGGCGTGCGGGTCGGGTCGCGCGGCGCTGCTCAGCACGCACGCGCTGGCGGATGCGCGTCGCGCCGCAACACGCGTCGCGCTCATGCGCCGCGCGCGACTGCGGGCTGTCGCACCACTCGGCCACTGCCTCAAACGGTAATTATATTTTAAAGATTACATTTTTTTTTAAATTATTAATGTACGGTATTAATGCGGTTTAAATGATTCTATTGCAAGTACTTCGTTACCTTAAATATTTTTAACTATTATTCTTATGTATCATCCTTAAACGAATGCTGCTTAGCAACCGAACGATATGATTAAAGTTAGGGCTTCAATTTTTTTTAATTTTGCTTTCAGACTTACTAAACGTATTATTAACTACAGTTCACGCGTAATAATTTTAATCATAGCAATCTGTAATAACTTATCAGTTTCGGCGGCGGTTGGGTGTGCGCGTGTCGCACGCCGGCGGGCGCGGCGCGTGCGGCGTGGCGGCGTGTCGCAGCTCGCGCGCCCGCATCGCTGCAGCTGCTGCACGACACCGCGCTGCACGTCGTGCTGCCGGAGGTTGCTACAGGTACGTCCTCACTCTGTGCACCCATTATATGACATGTCGTAGCATACATTTTAACACAAAAAATTTACAATCAAGGAAGTTGAAATAGATACAGCTGGTGGATCAAGTAATTTGGTCGAGTTATATCAAATGCAGCATAAACTAAATGACGTAGGCCCTTCAACTGCCTCTCTTTGAATTTCCCCCATTAAACTTCTAATTTTATGGTTATTATGCGCAATTGCCAATTTTTGTTTATCAAAATTCAGAAATACGCTTGACATTTAGACACTGCAATTTGACGTGTAAGCAATGTATATTTTTTAATATTTTTAAAGTTACAGTGGCAAAGGTACACGTATTGTTATGGTAATTTTAAACTGAATGAACTAAATGAATGAAAATATAACAGTGGAGGGCAAGGAGGTGCGCACGCGACTGTCGGCGGTGTTCGGTCTGCTGTCAGAGCTGCAGGCGGCCGGCCTCGTGCGCGACTACACCGTCAACCGGACTGACCTCGACCAGGTATACAGCTACTAACTAAACTTACTTGTAATAATTGCACCCTGTGTCACCACTTCATGATAAGTGTCGGATAAACTATCCAAAACTTTTTTGACAGATACTCCATACTAATTCTTCTGTTAGATGAGTTGTGAAGTCTATACGGCACTTATCAAGAAGTGAAAAGTGAAACGGGCTCTTCATCAACTTCCTAATAAAAATCCAGGTATAATACATTTGCCAGATAAATCTTAGTGGTCGGGATTACCAATACCAGGTAGTTTATGCTCGACTGCCTTATCAGATAAACAGAATTCATTACTCTATCAGAGTTCAGAACCATTTTTAAATACATAAATACTATACAAAAATGTGATAAAACTGTCATTATATTATACGCACACCACAGACTTTCAGGGGGCGATAAAAGCAAAATTGACTATTGCATAATTCCGTTTTATACTTGATAATAAGCTACGAATAGTTTCATTTTTTAAACATAGATACTACATTATATTTGTAAGCGTCTGTAGTAGCGGAAACACGATAGCTTAAAATTTTCTCTATAAAAAAAAATCACAAAGACACTTCTCATTTTCGAGATTTCTTCGTTTCGCAAAACGGTGCATTCGACGGACTCAGTATTTTAACACACGATACAAAATTCTTTTACCGAGTTCCTGTAGAAGCGGTTTTTTAAGTTTTGTATATATATCGAGTTATTAAGAAAAAAACTGTTTTCGCGGCGTTTCCGCGTCGTTTTGTTTCACCTGGCATATGAATAACGCTCGTAAGTGTGAAGAGAGAGAGACGACGTTTTGTTTTTTGCTTTATTCACCTTATGTTACATGCACACAACACGATCACTCGTATACAATTCCCAACGTAATATTACTAACATTGAACGCTTGATTATTATTTGATGTTTTATACTACCCCAAAAATAAAACGACGACTATAGAACAGTGAAATATTCAATATTAATTTTTGCAGATGTTCCTAAGTTATTCGGACAAGCAGGCGGTGGCACTTGAGGAGTGGGACAGCCCCGACGATGACCCCCACCACGGCCACTTTAACGGCCCGCATGGCACCTGCGGCGATGACGTGGTCACCTCGCTGTGATCATGTGATCACCATGTGATGCCGTGACTAGGATATTGATCGAAATATTTTAGAGTTTTTTATCGAAACATTTGGGTATAACTTTCTTGGAGGTCGCTAAATAATATGAATTGCATTTTTACCGCAAAATGTATTTATGTAAAATTAATAGCGACAAGTATAAAATTCGAAATGCTCGAGGACCGCGTTTAATAAAAAAATTTAGAAAGTAACTAGCTAACCCAAAAAAAAAAATTGGGTTGTACTACCCCTAACAATTAGGGGGATGAAAAATAGATGTTGGACGATTCTCGTAGATACCGGATAAGCACAAAAATTTCATTATAATCGGTCAAGCCGTTTCGGAGGAGTATAGCAACGAAAACTGTGACACGAGATAATATATTAGATTATAAATACTAGTTGCTGGAGTGGACTGAATAGGAAATGTTTGCTCAATCGTTTTATGAATCTCAGACCTTGTATACTAATTGTTACTGATATTTTGTGCAATCCTACTAACGTACATTTTCTCGAATTGTTAATAGATAATTTTGTAACTGTATTTAAAAAAACGGACCGTTGTTATACAACTTTGGTTTCATCTTCAACAACGACCAAATATTCTCTTAGATTTAATATAATAATAAACTTAGGTAGATTTACATTGAGTCAGTAACTGACGTGGCACACTGACTGACTCATAATATTTACACGCAGTCAGTAATTCGTCTGAAAGTTATTTACTGACTTGAAATCAATAATTTACACGATATAGCAGATAGCAAGAAATCACTGACTCGGCAGTCGACCGACGTCAGTTACTGAATTGAAATTGTAAATCTGCTTTTTACGTAAGTAGTAAAGGTATGATAGATAATAATGAACAAGATTATTTTTTTACATTACTTAAAAATATAACCAATGTTACCTAAAGTATATTGTTTAGCCAGTATATGAGTGTATAACACTTGTTCAATATGTTGGTAGAGCGAGGAGTCTGTGATATGTGTGTACTTATATATTTAACATTGTGTTTAAATTAAAATATTTTTGGTATAGGAAATTTTTGACTGTTATTTTTTATACCTGTCATTATGACAATTTTGTAGACAATTTTAGGGCGCCTTCTATGGCGGATAAGCCACCTGAAAATCGCTTATCCATTATGCCTATTAAAAGCATTTCCTTTTATACTTTTGTCGAATCTGATGATAAGTAAATAAAAAGTTTTTTTTAAATAATATATTTTTGGTTTTATACACTTAAAGCTGTACATAGAGATCAGTCAAAAGACATTAAGAGTAAATAATCTCATAAAAAATTATATAACAAAAAAGTAGAACTTATATAATTGTAATAATGTAAAAAACTTAACATTACACAATATAACCTAAACCAGATCTGTATATAATATTTGACTTATGTTTCACTGATTTTATTAAACTGTTTATTTTTAAATCCAATTATAGTAAGTATTTACATTAATATTTATGTGACCTTTGATCACAAATTATTTTATTAATTACAAAAAATATTTCTAGTTAAAAAAATATTTAACAATTAATTTAAAATGAAGTCAGTTTATTTCCAAAATAGACACTTTTAACTGATTATTTTATTTCCTTAAAATAACCTCGCTAAACAGTCATAAAACATCTTTAAAATGTATGTAATTTTGAATGCCCGCCATGATACGATGTCTGTGACGTCTAATCTCAAAACAACGACTTTTATTTTAAAACCCTTTCTGAATTGAATAACAATTTTTACACCCCCTTCGTCGTTTGTTTTGAGTATAGTGACGTCACAGATATCGCATCATGGCGGACAGCGTTTTGGATCACGTGATATACAGGTTTAAAAAAAGGCAAATTTTAAAATTTAAATAACAAATTGATATCGTTATTATATAAACGAAAATCAATATATTTGGTTAATTGATTAATCAAATTACCATAATTATATCATTATCTTTTTTTTTTTATTTATGAGGCTAGTTGCCTATTCAATTGTATCGTATATCGATAACTTAGATAACATTTTACTTTAGAAATATATAAAAGTGTAACGTCGTCAGCTTAATAACGGCCTAGGCGTTATATGAAGCACGACAAAATTCATTGATATACGCATCGACAGGCACAGAATGTTGTTGTATGGATGATGTTCCGTTGAACATAATAGACAATGCGATAAGACATGCTATGACGTAAAAAGTGCTGATTGAATTAGATCTAGAAAGAGAGCATCTATTGAGCGAGCGGGACAACACTATGCGGCGTCGAGGGAGGTGTGTCGGGGGGCGGAGCGGCGGTAGTGTGCGGCGAACACGTCCAGCAGGCGGTACAGTACATCACGCGTCACCGCCGCCGACGACACTGACTGCAGGGCCAGGCGCGCGCCCGCTTCCACCTCGCACACGCATTCTGCGATCATGCAATATCACGTTACAGATGGTAACGTTACAGAACTCAGTTGTGCGCGAGGCTCTATATATGCGTACGCTTGTTACACAATACGGGGCCGTTTGCACAACTGAATTGACATATCTGTAGTTTTTTGGTTGTAGAACACGTGCGATTGTGCGTGAAAATTTGAGTTATAGCTGGACCACAAGCGTACATTTCGCCGTGAGTATGAGCGCGGCAAGGCCAGAGAGGGTCACAATGGTTACCGGCTACTCTGTCAATTGGCCGTTAGCACTGACGGCGATAGTATTCTTACCCGTCCCACGTTCCTACGGCGCGGTACAGAGGTTGTGGTCAAGCTATTACACATCAATTATTAACTCAATTTTTTACTCGTTTCAGAGATTTTTCAGATACGTCATAAAACAAGTAAGTTATCAATCGGATACAAAATACAATACCGACATTTCTACTTCTAGACACTTCTACTTCTCTCTTTAATATCAAAAAGTGAAAGAATAAAACTCAAGGTCAAAAGGTCCGTACCGGGTATAGGTATGCGCTGGGCGACGAGGCGCGCTGTGGCGTCGATGTCGGCGGGTGGGAGAGGGCGTTCGGGGGGCGGGGCGTCGCTGTGCTGGCGGAAGTACAGGAACACCTGCGCGCGCAGCCACGACGACGCCGCGCGCAGCCAGCCCCGCACCAGGGTCTCCACTGCGTCTGTGCATGTTTTAATATTCTGAGCAGTAGAGGCTTTGGGGGGGGGGAGGGCGACGACGGGCCACCTCCCAGAGGACCGAGTAAAATGGGGCGCCACATGCGGCATAGAGAGGATCTTGGACGATTTTTAACCGACTTCCAAAAACGAGGAGGTTATATGTTCGGCTGTGGTTTTTTTTTATTTTTGTATGTTCAATGACTACTCCGCCGCTAGTGAACCGATTCTCAACATTTTTTGTATATATAAAGTACCAGTCATCAATTTAAATCTAGACATGTCGTAAAGTTAGCTAGTAACGGTTTAAAATAATGAAGATTGTGTACGGAAATAGGTTGATGCCTCACCGAATTCTGAAACAGGCACTTTTAAATAATAAATATTATTTAAAACTTTTTAGTTTCTTTTTTATTGTTTTTTGCTTTTCCTTTGGAAGTCGGTTTTATTTTTTGTTAAAAACAATAATTTGAATATAAGTAACGGGGGTCCAAAGGAATCTCACCCTAATTGTGAGCAATGACTTAAGTTTTACCTCCTGCGAGCAGCGTGGCGGCGCGGAAAGCGAGGTGTGAGTGTAGCAGCCCGCCCGCCACCAGCAGCTCGCCTAACGCCGCCCACCGCGCGCCATAACTGCCGCACCACTCCTCTGTAACATATTTATCCATAATAATTTATTTATTTATTAATGTAAAAACACTTTTATACCAAAATAACAAACTTACAAATAAACCTACATTACCATTTATTTATATACATATTTAAGGACGATGCAATGTAAGTAACAGTCGAAATCACAAAGTTAAAATAATGGGTTAGTTTTTAAATTACCTTCATTACAAAATAAAAATAAAGATACGTTAAAAAAATAATCATTATACTATATACAAGTATTTTCAGAGAACTCGCGTGAAAATGTCAACTTTGGACACATTTTTATCCTAATATGCGTATATAGAGCCCCTGAGAAAGGTATTTTTGCACAATTCCTATGGTAAAATGAATGTAAAGTGTTTTACGAAAATGAGAAGGAAGATAGAGGAACTTTAAAGTGTGGAGTTGATATAATTGTTTACAATTTCGTAGAGGGGAACAGCATCTAGGTAGTCAGTGAAATACAAAGATTGGATTGTTTGTGTGGCCAGAGTTGTGAGTGAGGTATATAAGGCAGGTATAACTAAATATTTTGGACCTCTTTACATCGTACTGATTAAAATGTCATGTGTACGCAATTATTTATACTAGAGGTCGCCGTGTGATCGAAATTCGACGATAAATATTTATAACCATCGTGTAGAGGAGCTATAAAAATATATTTTTTTCTAAATTCAATCACAGACTTCAATTTGGCATGAAGCCTTTAGACCTAAAGTCCTTTACCTAGAGCATTAAACTTTATTAAAAAAATCAAAAACTTCAACCACAAATTTCTTGTATGACTATCGTGTCATGTCAAAATATTGTAGTGTGCGTGTTGTAGTATTCGTAGCGTTTCATTTATTAAAAATGTGCAAGATTAAAGCATAATTTAAAATAATATTGGTATTCGACGCTCCTCCTCCATATCAAATTTAAGTGGTAGAAATTTCATGCTTTCACGTCTACGCGTCATTCGTAATAAGGGGTACAAAGTTTTCCGCTCGCGTATTAATGTATAGATAATGAAATGTTACCGAGGTCCTCGGGTTGTGTGTGTGTCGGCGGGGGCGGGGCGGGGGGCGTCATGTGCAGCGAGTCGAGCGCCGCGTCGACTTGCGAGAGCGCCGCGCGCGCGCCCACCAGCCGACTCACTGCCGCGCCCACCTGGAGAGAACACGTATTTGTTATTACTAGTACCAGTAAAAACTGGTAAGCATTACGATTGCGTTAGCGAGCATATTGTAACCCAATATGTATTATGCATGATTTTTTATTCATTCTTTAATTAAATCTCTCTTTATAGTAAAACGATGTAGTCCAATCAGTTTTTTGGTAAAATGGAAAACAACAAAGTTACAAGCCTTTAAAGTAGTCAGCTAGAAAGAGAGATTCGATATTGATTGTGACGTCAAAGTCTATAAGCTGCGTACAAAGTTCATACTAAATTACGTTTTGAAAGAAAGAGATGGGTAGAAAACTTAAATCGCTAATATCTTACTTATTTCTCAACAGAATTCAAAGATTTTTTGTCATTCTGTATATCTTTTAGCCCACAATCATAATAATTTGCATTCAGTAAATTTTGTCTTACACGCATCTTCCCTATAGTAATTATACCATGGTACTTTACAGTGTGCAAAGAAAGCAAGTTCGCACTCTGTTATTCTGATAGCTTAAATCCAAAACCTATAACCAGTTCATACTTTTACAGACTCACATGTAAATTATATTATTTGTTCCCTCAATCAACGAAATATCTTCTAAACTTAATGTTTATTTTCAAAACTAGACTGAAACGTTTTTTTTATACACAAAATTTACATCCATAAACTGGATCCAATACCAACCATCTGACCAGTAAGTCTAATTATATGACTTTAAGTCCGGGCGCACCTTATACGAATTTCTGATTAGAAAAATTCGGACGCCCCGGCGGGACGCATTACATTCATTTGTTTTGTAGTCGACCAGCATACTATCCGAAATGTCAATAACTTTTGTATTTATATAGTATTTGACAGCCGTCCGAATTTTTCTGATCAGAGTGCCGAGTGCCAGTTTTTTTTTTAATTCGACCATCAAAACCAATTGGTTATATGCTCGATGAATTCGACCGTGAGGGATTTGTGCATGTGACCGTAAGCATCGCTAGGTGGCGCTGTACAAATCCCATATCCAAATCTTAGTAAACGAAAATCGCGTTCACAGTCGAATGTCAAAAAAAAATCTCGCACTCGGCACGCAGATTGGAATGATGTGCGGGCGAGCTAACGGAACTGTCGATATATACGCACGCTCATATCTGCGGCGCTGCACACGTACGTCCAGTCTCGTCGCGGCGCCGGCGACTCCCCGCCCTCCCCCTCCCCCGCACCCTCCTCCCCGCCCACCGCAGTCTTCAGCGAGTTGAACACGCCTGTCACCGTGCGTTGGAATAGTCTAAGGGGCACGGGTTTTGGTGTTTAATAAAAAAAAGTATATTGTTTAAAAAAAAGTGAAGTTTTAACTTTCGGCACTGGTTCTTTTACAGTGAACTATATGTAGGGGATTCATATACTCTACGGTATACTCACGAGGTTTTGTTATACCCTGTAGTATATTAATATATGATTGTATATTAATAGTTTAATTTTTTTAATGGACTTAAGAAAAATATTAATACTTGTAATATGGAATGGGAGAGATAAATCAGAATTTCTGACACGAAAAACCAGGTTAGAAGATTTAAAAGTTCTATAAATATACCAATATCGCAAAATATACCTGTCGAGGCGTTGCATGTTGTTGGTAGTCTGCCCGGGAGACGTGCTGCGTTCTGAGTTCATATCGTACTCGTCTATAATAACCAACTTGTTTGTTTTAATATATTATCTATGCTAATTACAATTGGTGTCTTTAAAAAAAAATTAAAGGAATATCTTTTAAATGAACAAAAAAACTCCACGTGATCGCCATA
>JAOTAV010000200.1:0-10729 GCA_026546445.1 Cyclargus thomasi | reverse complement strand
ACCGAGCAAACTAATAGCATTGCCCCGTTGGATGGCAATTGCTATCCGTTGTGCCAGGTAGCTCCCGGCTCTGGGGTGACTTCGATAAGCTTTTTAGATAATCTCTCTTAAGAGCTTATGTGCTCCTGGACCCCAATTGCCTTTCCACGTCAAGTACTTTGCACTTCAAACGGCTCAAACATGGTTCTCTGCCTGGTTTGCGACTGCGCCTGCACAGCATGATTTTTTAATATCCGGATTAGCGCGTGCAAACAAACAAAAAAACTCTTCAGCTTTACATTATTAGTATAGATAGATATAAAACCTGTTTCACCGCTCACTGATAGATGTCGGTTAGTATCCACAACTGTATTTGACAGATGTTGTATGAAGAACCTGCCAAAAAAGTTATGGATAACCTATCAGAAACTTTATCAGTAAGCGGTGAAACAGGCCCTCAAAATAGCAAACTAGAAGTTAAAGATAATTAACAATTTTTCGAACTGTTATTTACTTTAATATCTCACTTACGACATACCTACACACTTTCTCCTGGAACCAGATCTTAGAATTCCTTCTTGTAACGGAAGTTAAATATCTAGATTTGTAGCAGCAAATAACGGAAGTCCAAGAACACCGGTACTCTATTACAACAAAACAAAATTATATGTGCAGACACTCATCTTTCGAGATCTCTGATGTTTTTAAGAGCCTACGCTGTTCCACTGCTGGGAAAGGCCTGGTTTTAAGAAATACTCTAATAATTGAGGAGGAAAGAATGAGGATGCAATTTGATAATGATTTCTCTTTCATGCAAAAACTATGGAAAGCCTTGTTTGAACATTTGCAACTTAACTACCAAGCCCTTATGACCAAGGTACTAAGGTACTAATTAACTTTGGTCACATAGGCACATTTTATCTAAATATACTCTGTTTGAAGTCTTGAGCATATAACAGACAAAGAAGTAATGTGGGCCATCCCTGTCCGAAACTTATCAGTGTCAGTGATAAATTAACCGCCAGCCAAATAACGCTCGAACTAAAACAGCACGAACCAATAAGAGACCTGCGTGTACGTACTCAGATACTTCCGACCAATCAGAGCGCAGTGGCTTTGGGCGGATTATTTTTCCGAACAAAGTTCATAATATTTCCGATCTTTTGGTTCTATGCTCGATGGTTCGAAGATAATAATCTCATCGGTGCGAAGCACAAGGCTTTACATGAGTAGTCACATTTGAAGACGGGAGTGAAAGAAGCTGGTAACTATCACTATACATACATAAGAACAGTTAATCATTTTTCACCTTATAATTCTCACAAATCTTGTAACTTACGTTACTTCATCATCCAGCTGACTATACATAGAATCAACCCTTTATTATCATTTTATTGACCAAAAGCATCTATTTACGCATTAAAAACGGGAGTTTTCTAAATGTTATTCGCTTCTTCGACTCATATCTTCATTGGTGACTCTACTCATACTTTACATTGATATATATTATGGAGGATAATAATTTCACTCTAAACCACATTCTAGCCATTTCAAGATAGTTTATGGCTGTATTATCATCATTCTGACATTGTCCGTACACTGTAGATGATCGATACTGACTTGAGCTCTCACCTGGAGGACTCTCAGGTCTGAGGGCTGTCTCAAGCGCACTACAGGTATTGCTGCATTAACCAGACATCATCATGATCTTTCAAACTTGAGACATAGCCGGGGTAGAAATATAATTAAATCAATGTAAATGAAGGGCAAACGATCAGACAATGATGAATGATTGAGATGAAATGAAAGTACCGTCGCCCACTGACACTTGTAACATCAGAAGCGTCTTCCACGCCAATTTACCATGAAAATTAATATAATAATATATATAATATATTTACAAGACCCGACAGATTAACTGACTAACTGATTCATCATCACCGAGCAAAAACTGTTAAAGCTACAGCCATAAAAGGTGAGTAGGACTGTAGACACTCACTAAAAATGTGCACTTGCATAAATGATTAAATTAAATCAAAACGTAACGAAATTCCTTTCTTATTTATTTATAAGAAATGAATTTCGTTACGTTTTTCGAGAGTATGTATGTATATATGTATCTATGTATTTATCTATGTATGTAGGTATGTATGTATAATTGTTTGGCACGCTCTACAGCCTAAACATCTTGATGGATTTTCACGTATCGTTAAATTTGTCTTCATAGCGAAAATGACACTGGGTACATGAAAAAATCAAAATTGCGGACTTTGAAGCCAAAATTGTGAGGTCCCAAAATTTTCCTGCAGTCGGGTTTTTTTGTTTTTGGACATTTAGCTCGTTTGCTACAGGGTTAATGACCACTATAGAGTATAGATTACACACTAGACACTATAGATTTGGCGAAAGCACCACAGCACATCACCGACAAACAACAAAAGTATTTTTTCCCGCAAAATTTCCGTCTACTATCCGCGGACTCATTTTCTTTAAACTATATCAATAGTTGGGATATAGCCCATAACTAGAGTTTAATATCCGCCTGACCAGCTGACCCAGATAATGGTTTACTGGGAACCACTACATTTTTAAACGAGATATTATGGTCAGGGCTGGCAGTTTAAGGTTTATTAAGTGAAAAGAGTTAATATGAATAATTTTATATTTAAGTTTCGTATTATAACATCTATTTGAAAGCGTTGTTTACATGTCGTCAATCGGCAAGAAGCGTCACATCACAACAAACCTTAGTGTTTGAGAAATTTAAATTTTGATATTGAACTTTCGATTGCGGACTTTTGTGGTCTATGAAACATAAAACTAATTAAATCCAGCCGCCCTAAAAAGGTAACTTCGGAAAATTGCTAACAGCAATTCACTTATTAATTTTTCTTGTAAATAATTAAAAATTTTTGCAAAACAGTGATTTCACAATCAATTTAAATCGATTTTAAAGTAACTTTTTCATCAAAAGTATTCAATTTTTTAACAAAATGTACTGAAACCAATTGTAGAGTAATCCGTTTCTCAATATTGCTATTACGACCTTTTTAGATCCCCTGTTGTAGTTTTATATACCAGAAAAACCACAACCATAGGATCAAATACAAAATGTCCATTTCACAAAAGTTGAGTTTTTTGTGATGTCATGATGATGACACCTTTCTTGCCGATGGACGATTGTGTTCTGTTTAACTTTATCGCAAAAATTGGCATATTTTGTTTACTGTTAAAAATTGTCATATTTAAATTAAACATTATTTTGACGACAAATGACCTTAATTATCCCTTATCATTTCGAGACTTAAAAACGGCTCGCATTTATATTTCAATTAAAAAATTGTTTTCATGAGGGCTGTAAAAAAGACTATAGTGATATTAAGGGGACACTAGACAAGATAGTGATGACAATGAATAAAAAAAAAGTTTTCATCAACTCGCCAACCCTAGCAGTATCGATAAACAAAGAGTATGTTCTTACGACAGAGGCGGCGCATTTGTTATGTAACAACTTCCGTGTTCGCTATCACCGGCGCGGGCGCAACACTTGCATTTCATTTTACCTATTGAAAGTCTGTCTGTCTGTCTGTGACCACTTATAGACAAAGCTATCCAGCTTTGTCTATAAGGTTTCGATATTTCGGTACACCTACAGAATGCATTTTAGATTCTGATAAAATTCTTCCAGAACCAAAAAGCAAAAACGAAACCATTATGCTCCAAACTTAGAACTGATTCTGAATTGTTTTTAATTGCAGGTGGTCTCCACGATGGTCTCCAAAAATCAAATTGAGGTTTCTACTATCATCTTTTGTTAACCGAACAGTTTGAGCGATATTATACCTTATAGCCGGGGAAGTGTGAGCGCTATTTGTAGTAACTCGAGCGTCGTGGAGACATATTGCGTTTTGTAGATTAGGCAAAACGTTGAAAAGAATAACAAGGATTTTTTTTTATTTTAGAGAGTGAGAAGACGCTGAAGTGATTTTAAGGTTATAAAAACAAAATTTCTTGGAAAAATTTGTTTACATCGAACACTTATTAGAAGATTTTAGACAACGAGGCATAAAGCATTTATTTGAACTAGAGGTCGCCAGTGGTCGAAATTCGACCATAAATATTTAAATCCATAGTCTAGAGGAGCTTTAAAAAAATTATCTATTCTCAATTAAATCACATACTTCAATTTGGCATAAAGGTCACGAAACCTTTGGTAACGATACCAGGCCATTAATTAAAAAAAAACACAGACGCCAACTATAAATAATAAAAAAAAGTGTGCGTGTTGTAGTATGCATAGCGTTTTATTTATTAAAAATATGTAAGATAAAATCATATTTTAAAATAATATTGGTATTCCACGCTCTTCGTCCACATCAACTATAATTCGGAGAAATTTCATGCTTTTACATCTACGCGTATTTCGCAAAAAGGGAAGACATCATCTTGATGACTGAAAGTCTTCTACCGAGCGCTTTTCGCTAAGCTTTCTAACTCGCACAGTAAAGTGTTACAAACAGCAGAATTTCCTGACCGATACGATTTGTAACCTTCTAAAAGCGTGCTTATTCCCTCTTAAAAGACCGGCAACGCACCTGCTACTGTTCTGATGTTGCTAGTGTCTATGGGCGGCGGTAGTTGCTTTCCATCAGGTAGCCCGTTTGCTCGTTTGGGCCCTTATTTTATAATAAAAAAATCCAAAAATCCCGTCCTGGAATCCTCGACTATTATATCGTCTTTGCGTAGTCTCTGCGTATCCATACTTACATATCCATCTGTCTGTTACCTTTTCACGCCCAAACCGCTAAACCTATTTCGCTGAAATTTGGTATGAACATACTTTAAGTCCCGGAAAATGACATATAATACTTTTAATCCCAGAAAAATATAGGTTCTCGAGATAAACGAGTTTTGGCGCAACAGAGTATTTTTTATTGACTAATAAACGCTTTTTAACGTTTTAAAGGGCATCTTTCATTCTGGACCATTTGACATAATTTGCCGGCCAGACAAAGAAAGTGTGATATTTGGATAGAATAGATCATTTTAATAATTTGTTACTGTCGGAACATAACAGTGTGTGGATTTGGAAGGATGAATTGGATTTCAATGAATTGGAATCCATTTTTAATGTCTTGTAACACCGTAACTATTGGGCACACAGATTTAGTCCTATCGGTAACGAATTATAATGATGAATCTATTCTTATCAAATATCATACTTTTTTTTCTGACCGGGAATTATGTGAAATGGCCAAAAAATGTATGAAACGTAAATGAACGCCTTTAACAATAACGAGTTTTCCTCGTGAAAGTAATTGTAAGGCGAGTTTTCTGGAGCCCCCAGGCATGTTCATATCATAATACATTATATAATCTCTCCTGTGCAGAACTACGCTCAATTTATCGAGCAAAATAAACTCTAAATAGGATATTATTTGAGTAAAATTTAATTTTCTCAAATAATATCTTATTAAAACGTTGTTTATATTTGCAGTAGTGAATTAAGGCTGTGGGTTCTTATGGGTGTGGGTGTGGTTCTTATATGCAGAACACATTTTTTTTACCTCTTTTAGGACCTGCAACTTAATAGACTCTGCATACTTTATCTGTCAGATATGTTGTAGATAGCTAATTTTGCACTTATTTGGAAGTTGCAATAGAGGCCTTTAATCTTCAATTTGATCAAAAACACTCCAAAAAATGTATTATTATTTAATTTATGTTGATTTATTATAATTTTTGGGTCATATTTAAATTGAAATTAATTGAAACGAAGTACGCTTTATTGTAGATATCCTTCTCTAATTATTAATAACGTCGACGATTTGGCAACAGATGAAAACTGCGATATCCTGCGCTAGCGGTCGCGAAACGGAACGTACAGACGCTTCCAAAACTGAATTATCACTGTAAACCCCTATTACTATTGTATTAAGGTCGAAAAGCGATACACCAGGTTTGCCGGCGACTGTATAGCCAAGCGGTCACTTCCTTTGCCTTGGCTTTGTTTTGGCGGGAAAGGTTACTGACACAGCCGCCATATTGGAAACTATTGCGAAATTCGAAATTCGAACTGCATTAGTGCTTTGATTTATGTGCGAACAGACATTATAGATCTGATTTATTGTCGAATACTGTGGGATTAACAGAGGGAATAATAAATATACTCCAATTTGACTTCACACATTTTCATATAAAACACTCTAAAGACAATTGAACTGAAAACGTTTTGTCGTAACTGCGAGTCAATATTCCATCAACTGTGAAGTGGGTCTGTATGTAATTGTTTTACGGCTATCGATCAGCGGCAGTCATCCGCCGTGCTCACAGTACGCGGTCACTGAAATCAATATTTTAATAACCAGGGCTGTCAGCGCCTTTTTTTTTGAGTTTTGAGAGTTTGTTTTGAGAGCCTATGTATGTTACATAGGGAAATTAATACTTATAACTGCTTCATAACCTACAAACCTTCAACCAAAAATAGTTGTTTCTTTTGCGATTAGTGACGTCACATAAATTATCCCATTATGGCGGACATTTTCGCGAGCATTCAAAATTATATAAATTTTAAAGTTGTTTTATGACTGTTTAGCATAAGCTATACCTATAAAGGTATAATATGAGAAAATAAATTAATCACTCGAAAGTGGCTATGTCAGAAATAAATTGCCCTACTTTTGCAAAAAGAATCAAATAACCTAGGCCTATTCTATCAAAATCTACATTTATATACAAGCAAAAGGTCACTCATCGCGAAATCTCAGAAACCACCAGTGCTAGGGTTCAGATTTTGCATGCCGGTTCTTATTAGGACGTAGGTGCTCACTAAGACGGGATGTGTGGAGTAGAATGAATGTATGAAAACACTTCTTAACGTCAATAATAATACAATTTTAAAATTGAAGCGTATTCACAATTTTCCAGTAGTGGCAACCCTATCGTCAAACAATATGGCGGACAGACGCCTTCATTAGGCAGATTGAGTTGAGACGCGTGTCTGTTTATAACATTACACTGATTACTGTTATGTGGAAACGTTCTATTGCTGTTTCCGCCTAGTAAACACCAGTGTTGCCAGGTAAACGCTTGATAGCATAGACTAGATACATTTAAACTAAAAGTTTTGTTGGCATTTTTGCTATTTTTGTTGGTAAATATGTTTCCTGCGCGTGCTTCTTGAATTGCTATTGTCCGATTAGCTTTCGTCAAAAATTCAATCAATTTCTGTTGAAAGATAAACGTTGTCATACATATTTCTCAAAGAAAGCACCCATTGTTTTTGTATCCGAGTTATTTACATGACGAGAGGGTATGAAATTTGTCACACACTCCATCAACCCCTAGATGTAAAAACTTAGACAAAAGCGTCGACTCAATTCAACTTGGAAAACCAACAGCGCTCGGTAAAAATACCGCCGCGGAATAACAAATGTTCGTCGGGTCGTTTTTCAACAAAGGGGTATTGAGTTCGGCTCTCGGCATAATGAAAACCCTGTTCCGGCCCTAATGTTCCCCCTGCCCTCTACCCCACCTCCGTACGCCCTCGTCTGACGTGTGTGCTGGCGGCATTCGATCAAACGATTTTTAGCCGATATGCTCTAAAGTTCGCAAACAAGGATCGCTTTTTGCTGTTCTGGCATTCATAAAATGTGCTCGGTTTGTACTTGTGAAAAAATGAACGGTAGATTATAGACTAAGACGATCCATTATTACAATATGAATATTTGAACCGTTTTGAAGTCTTCGCCTTAATGTTATCGTAAATATTTAAGTCGATAATATCAGAGCAACTAAAGTTCCAAACAGTGGAATCGATCTAAAGTTCAGGGGCGTTCGATCACATTAGAATAATCTCGATGCTCAAAAGTACTCACTTGCAATAGTAGAGTCTGCCGTCCCTGCCCGTGTGAACCGTCCAGCCATCCTTCAACTCGGCCTGGATCCTCTCCAGCGCGATCTCATCCTCCAGACCCTCGCACTTCGGGCTCCCACCCAGCCGCGGACTTCCGTACTTCGGACTGGCGCCCAAGCTGGGGCTGGCCATGCGGGGGCTAGTCCCGAGCCTCGGGCTGTTGGAGCTGGAGGTCCCATCGCTGAGGCTGGGGCTGAAGCGGGAGAAGTTTGGGGAGGGGCGCGGGCTGGAGGAGAGCTTGGGACTGGCCGTGCCGCTGGGACCAGGCGCCGGGGACGCCTGCTGCAGCAGCATCGCTTTCACATCATTTCACCATTTTCGGACTTATCTGGAACAATAAACGATTCACTTACTACAACGATTACTCGTCGATTCAATAGTATACAGGCAAATCGTTAGTAAGTAATTATACAACATTACATTAGTCATTACGGTGGAAATTGCGCTTCTTAAGGTTTCTTACGTAATCCTTATTACAGCAAAAGTTATTAGCTAAGAACGATTTTATTAAAAATGTAATGAATGGTAATTAAAATTAATAGGCACGTTGTGCTGCTAAACGTGAGTTTAATTAATAATTTATAATATTATATAGCTTTCGCGTGCTATACTGATTGCCGACAGCACCTCAGGAATCGGTTTGATTGTGCAAAATGCGGAAATTCTACATAACTTTTTTATAGGAAAAGAGCAGCACTGAAATTCGCGCAAGCCGCGGGCTACACGACACGAGCTATTTAATCTGAGGTAAAAAAATTTAATTGCGAATATTACATACACGTTGGTCATGGCTACAAAAGACCGAAAAATCACATGAAAAATGTTTTATGCATCACAGGAAAATTTCAGGACTTTAATTTCTCTATTTGCCTTTAGTAACATTGTGGTTGTTAAAAAAATAGGACACACAAGATTGAAACGAAACTTTATGTTTTCCATTTTCATTGCTCGTCGAATCTCGATTCTGTATGTAGAAAAATTTGCAGTGTCGAGTTTTCTGTTTTTTTTTTGTTCACGTGGGTTATCATGTATGCCTGTGCTTGGTGGATTTAAACTGGTTAAAAATTCCTTTCCCGCGCAAACCGTAATCGCCGGAACGCGCGCGCTACATATTATGAATGGAGATGCCGCCATTTTGTCCGCAAACCTTTGTTTATTGAAGCGTTTATTTCTCGATTTTTCGCTCAGCTGTATGAAATATTCAAATTATGCTCTCGTTGGAAGTGAAAATTATTCCACAATAATTTAAATTTCAGCCTTTTCGCGTTATTTTATTAATTTCGAAACCTTTTTGATGTAGGATAACGTTTAAAGTTACATCTAATATATAAAATTCTCGTGTCAGTTTTCGTTGCCATACCCCGAAATAGCCAGACCGATTTCGATGAAGTTTTTTGTGCTTATCCGGTATCTATGAGAATCGGCCAACATCTATTTTTCATCCCCCTAAATTATTTATACGGCAAAACAACATTTGCCGGGTCAGTTTGTTATCTATATATTAATACGCAAGCAGAAAACTCTGTACCATTTTTTACGAAAGAAATTTCTCCCAGTTATAGTTGATGGAGAAGAAGCGGTGAATACCAATATTATTTTAAATTATGCTTTAATCTTGCAAATTTTTTATAAATAAAACGCTACACACCCTACAATACGCACCTTAAATAAAATACTCTTTTGTTTATGGTTAAAATTTGTAAATTCTCTAAATAAAATTAATAGGCCTGGTAACGAGAACTTTAAATTTTTTGGCAAATTGAAGTCTGTTATTAAACTGAGAATAGGTTATTTTTCTTTATAGCACTTCTACACGATGGACTTGAAAATTTACGGTCGAATTTCGACTAGGGCGACCTCTAGTTATTTTAAATAGTCATCAGGGTATCCGCCAGCTACAATAATTCAATATTTGCTCTTCTCAATGAAATAGGTCTTGTGTGCAACATGAAAATGACTGTAATTTTTATTGAGTTACGTCTTAAAATAGTGTTTAAAGAGTCATCCATTTCATAACTTTAGCCATAGACTAGTGTTGTAAGTTTTTTGAAAGGATTTAATCTATTCTATAGCGGCTTCTAGAATATTAAACGTAACATGTTTATATACTGCCATTCTCAAGCTATAATGCCGCTATATACAAAAAGTACTTTTTGAGCTATGAGCGAAAAACGCCGTAATTTTTTATAAGCTTGCTACTTCATAGCGGCAAAATTAATTTTAATTACTCGGTGACTATAAAAGCTAATAAAAAGTTGGTAAGACACGTCGATAGTTTTTTTTTCTGATTATATTGTCATCAAAATTGATCAATGTTGGACCAACTTGAGGACGGCAGTATATAGTTTAGGTTATACCTACATGAGAAGTCGGGCATAACATATTATTCAATTAAGTACAAGTCTAAATACGAGCACTAATAAAGTTTTATCCACAGTAATGGAAGTTATCGGTCGGTCCTAACCGCTAGCTGCTAGCTGTGACATATAAATTACGCTCATATTTCCCAGCCCCTGTAATTGATTTAGGTATAGCTGAGTTGAAAATTTCTCTGCCACCACAAATTTCTTTCCTGCAAAACTGTAAATTGCGTTAGTGTTATGAATTAAATTTACAAGAAGTACATTTGTCGATATTATGATACATTTATAATATTGATATTTTTTTAGGTTTTTAAAGTATATATCCTAATGAATAATAACAATAATAATATCTATGGACGCTTCATATCACGTGAGTCTGGCCCCCTGCTAAGTAACCGAGGGACTTGTGTTACAGGTACCAGACAACGGAAATATATTTAATAATTTTATACTATACACATATTTAAGATTT
>JAOTAV010000199.1:0-10730 GCA_026546445.1 Cyclargus thomasi | reverse complement strand
CTACTTCGTATTTGAGCTATTACAAAATGTAATATTACAACAAATGCGTGTTTAAATTCCAATACAATACAAGATTTGTAATTTTAGGATGCATTTGCGTAGTAAATTTGTAGTAAATTTACGAAAATTTTTAACAGTGTAGATATATAAAATAGAACAAACTAGCAATAATAAAAAGCAGAATCTAGGCACTGCGACTGCCTATATTCTTCCGCGTAGTGCGTACACACCTCAGCGGTAAGCAGTAATATGAAAACGTGTTAATTTTCAGGTCAACGTATCTAATACTGGGTGGTACAGCGGTGGGTACCGACTCCTATGTGGGACTTGCCACTCGGTATATTCCATAAATTGCCTTAGATACGCCTAAGTCGGGATTTATCATAATTGTCGCTGGCAATTTCAATTTAATTAACACTTAACTTTTATGAGCGTCCGTAGCCTAAAGGGTAAGACCTTAGGTTCGCACTCGAGAGTGTGCAGGTTCCGGTGGAGGCGTGTACGAATGAGACATTTTTCGATCTCAAGCACATAATACGGATGCTCATTCCTCGGAAATGAGCATCCGTGTTATGTACTTGAGATCGGAGAGCCATACTTCGGCACGGATGAGCCGGATCGACCGGAGTGACACCACGGCCTCACAGAAAACTGGCGTGGAACGGCGTTTGCCTTGTTTCGTTTAGTGAGTGAGTTAACCGGTGGCTTCAATCCATCTATACCTATTTCCATTCCCTATTCCGTCATAAAGGCCCGTAACGTACTCGCGACTCTTCGGATGTCACGGGTGTCCATGGGCGACGGCGGTTGCTCTCCATCAGGTAACCCGTCCGCTCGCTTGCCCCTAATTATCATAAAAAAACTTAAGAATTATAACTTAAGTTTTTTTTTATGATAATTAGGGGTGCTGCTATTGGCAATAATCATGGTTTACCAGTTTTCATCATCATTATTACTGTTAGAAAATTCTGTCTTGGGAGCAGCGGTTCTCAACCGATGATCCGCGGACCACTAGTGATCCGTGGAACCATCTCAAGTGGTCCGCGAGTCGATGTTTGTGAGGTACTAATTAACTTGAAAACGGTATTGCAATTTACAATTTAAGTAACTTGGAAGATACTTTTATTATATCAACGGGATGGTCCGGGGCCTTACAAAAATTTGGTCAAGTCAAGTCAGGGCTAAAAGATTAGGAACCACTGCTCTAGAGAGAGAATGAGTTTGAGAATATCTCCTTTATGATTTAAGACAAGGTTAGCTTTAGCTTCTTCGTCCCTTTCGGTCTTGCCAGTTTCCTATTGAGTTACGAAAGAGTATTTTATAAAATTTCAACCAGATATACAATCAGAGAAGTTGAATCAGAGCCAGATTGAGGTTCTAAATACATGATCGAGTCATGTAAAACCCGGCCGTCAGATCACAACTTAAACGAAATTGACATCCGACCAAATGACGTAGGTTCGCCAACTGGGTCTTTTTCAATTTCCCCCATGGTAACTATTTAATGTTTGGTTAACTCATATAAGTTAATTTATTTTGCTGTCGCAAAAAAACTGCATCGATAAGTGATATTATAGAAGTTCATGAAGTTTTCGTTGCAACTTTTACATGAAAATGAAAATGACCACCAATGTCGTGATGATACATTCGACTTTCAGCTTTCTCTAACGCTTTTCGTACGCAAAATGAGATACCTAATTAAAGAAATGCAATTAAAAAGTTGAAAGGTTAAGCAACAAAGAGAAGACACAAGTCACGACACACATAACTTAATACTTACGGTATTTGCGATAATCGAAACAAAACGAATGTATGTATTTACTATCTACAGATTCCTAAGTAGGGTGATAACTTTTGAACCTTATCATAAGGTTATGTTAAGGTTGAATGTTGTACACCGAATATGAAAATAAAGTTAACATTCCGATACTCGCTGCCAGCGGCCGCGACACAAGAAATCAAATTAAACGCCACTTTTTCTAATGACAATGGTCTAGGTGCACCATGACACTGCTGCATTGTAGTGGCGTAGAGCAAAATGAAACCTTTACGCCGAGCACGCAAAACACCTGCGCACGCGTTGAGCCCGCGTTGATTGTATCATGACGTGGCGTTTTATTTGACTTATTTTTTGTCGCGGCCGCTGGCAGCGTGAATGGGAATGTTACTTTAAGGGCCAGTTCAGGTTGTCAATGCAAGTAGCAAAACGTTGAGAACTGGCATTTTAAACCCCGACGCAAACAAAACGGGGTTTATGTTAAATCCATCTCTCTCTCTCTCTCTTGTTGTATGTGTTCGTGTGTGACGGTCCACGCCATCGCAGTATCCGAAGAGTGATCTTGTCCTAGTTCGTCATTATCAGCTTGCTGACTGTTATTCGGAAAAGCCTGCCAATCTGATATTTATTTTCATGCCTACTAAATTAAGTTCAAGTTTCAATGAATCATTTAAAATTACTTCGCTTTAATATAAAGGTTCCTTGCTTTCCTACAGTAAGAGTGTGTCTATTGACTTTTCTAAATAATCTGTAAAGTTTTATTTGCTAGCTGTAAACGGCCCCTTACTATCTTAAACTATATCGTAGAAAGTGTGAAAAGACCTTTTGTTTTGGCGTTCCATTCGAAACTTTATTTCGTTGGAATAAAGACTGTAAAGTTACAAGTTTGTTCAGCTAGTTAGCACTTTCTTATCTGTAGGAGGAACTTCGAAACACATCACACCTTCAAATCCATATTTATAAGTCATTCAAAAGTTATGTATGTTTTAGCCGAGCCTTTGATAATTGAAAATTTTCACAGAAATCTTATCTATCTTTATCCACCTTAGATATGTATTGTCATTATGTCAACATAATTAAAACTACAACTTACAACCATTAATGTGTATTTATATATTTCTTAGTTTATAGATTGTTATTACTGTTAAAGTAACAAGCATACAAAGTTATATTACTCATATTGCGAATGTTAGTTTGGATGCTTGTCCGTCTATGACGGTAGCCTTAAGTCGATTGTGCACAACACCGACAACCGGTAACGAGAATATTTTAGCCGGATAAAATGTAACTTTATGACACAGACTCCAGGTTTCATTTTCCTCTACGCCTTTAATGACGGCGACGACATTGACGATAGAGCAGTGTCGTTATAAAATGAAACCTGTAGCCTAGATCATAAAGTTGACTTTTATCGGTCTGAAATAATCTCGTTCTCGGCTGACGGTGGCTATGGACAAACGGCCTAAGAGTTACCATTATTCAAATTCGGTGATTTAATCCAGATTGGATAATGTAACGGGCAATAAATCCTTCGGTTCGATCTACAGTGTGTAACAAAAGTGTGTGATAATACTTTAAGGTATCTATGTTATCCTTATATAGAGTTTACTGTGAAAGCAGCGGCGCTGAAAGGGAAGCAGTGATTTTTAAGGGGAAACTCAGATCGCTAGCGCGCTAGCCCATGCAAATCGCTTTTTTTTTGCTTTTAGCGTCGCTACAGCGAACTCAATATAAGGGTCAGGTACAAACCCTAAAGTATTATCACTTACTTTTGTTACACCCTGTATATTCTCACCACGTTTATGGTTTAGACTTTAGAGTATTACAACATTATAATAATATTCCGTTTAACTCTAAAAATGGGTAAAGATATTACGATACGTAATAAAAGGACAAGTAAAAATTTTAAAAACTATCTTTTATTTACAGGTAAATTTCACCCACAGACATACAGAACAAACATTCTATTACTTTACCTCTATATCATATTGTTCAGTCACTTATTACTCGAGGCTATAAATTTCTAAAAAATCTGCCATGTTGTGACAACACAAACTGGTAACCCAAAAAAAAATGACAACTAGTTGACAATTTTTTTTGGGTTACCAGTTTATGTTGATCAAGGTTGATTAGATCGTGGACACATTTTATTAATTTCTACATGCTCTTAAATTTTAATAACGAGAACTTTTTTCTTAATAATATATATTTATTTTCGAGTTTAACTGCCATAGTGGTTGATGATTTTGACAAATTAATTAACAAATTTTTAATCTCATAAAAATTGGTGAAAACCGTTTTATGGTCATGGACAAGCGGAGGGAAACCAGAGGCCACGAGATTTTATTATTTCTATCCTCAAGTACTCTAGTCCAAGTGTGGATTCCAGTTTTACTTAAAGTTCCTTGGTCGCGACTTACGGACGCGGCTGACAGCTCATACAAAACGTCCGCGACTAACGCCGTTTGTCCACTAACACCGTCAACCGACGACGAGATTATTTCGGTCAGATAAAATGCAACTTTTAATCTCGGCTATAAGTTTCATTTTTTAGCGACATTGCTCTATCGCAAACGACCTTATAGTTTGCACATCTCCATGTACAATTATTATCTAGACCGCGGCTGGTAGTCGCGTCCGAACAGTTTGTTTTCCATTGTTTTCCATGTTCTATGTTCTTAATTTAAAAATATTAAAAATGCTTATAGGGCAACTTATTTTAGCGCCCATCTAATGTTTCTCAATTTCCAAAAAAAAAAAATAACTGCCCCGTTTTTAAATTTCTTCATAAATGCAAATTATCCGAGTATTCACCTAGATTTTAACAATACACTAGTTGCGGCCCGTGACTCCGTCCGCGTGGTAACGTATATCTTGCAATTTTTCCTGATTTTTGCTACGAACGTCACGGAGCCCGAGACCTTTCCAACGAATGTAAAATCTTGGAAATCGGTTCGTGCGTTCTGGAGTTATATCGTCAGGAATGAAAACCCGACTTATTTTTATGTAATAGATTAAGAGCCTGTTTCACCACTTGCTGTAAAGTTTTTGTTAGGCTATCCACAACTTTTTTCACTGATTCTCCATACAAAGTCTGTCAAATAAATAGACCATCTGTAAGCGGTGAAGCAGGCCCTAAAATAACGTTCTATAACCTATCAAACCCTCCATTATCAGCTCGATACAGTAGAAGGCTTATTTCGTGCTGTAGTCTATTTCTCGTATTCTGCGTGTACGAGCGAAACTTGCTCGCGATAAAATCTGCGTACAGCTGACTCTCGTCAGGCAGGACGGCGGTCGATGCGGACGGGTGCACCGAGCCCGTCTGGTATGCACTACCACCAGCGCTGACTCTAATAACCTCCGGGGTTCTGCCAGGGGTAATTTTCTTTATCTTCGGCGGTGGGCTGTCGAAAGCCGAATGGGTACTGTCTTTTTCTTTTTTAACTGGCTTCTCGCTAAGTGGATTTTCTTTATTACTGTCGCATACCACCATGACGTACGGTTCGTCCTCTACGTCCACTTCGAAGGTAGTTGAGTCGTCGTCCTGGTCGATCGCATAATCATCATCGTCATCCTCCGACCCGGAATTCGAATCGGCATTTTCCTGAAAATAAACAGAACAATACAATTTTTAAGAGGTAATTATAAGAAAACTAAATTTGCGTCTATAAGAGCCGATGATTATGGATTATGGATAAGATCAGTCGATCATTTTTTCTTTTGTGATATTTAGGGGGCGAGCGAGCAGGCGGCTTACCTGATGGAAAGCAACTGCCGTCGCCCGTGGACACTCGCGACATCCGATAAGTCGCAAGTGCGTTGCCGGCCTTTATGAGGAAATGGGAATAGGGATAGGGGTTTAGGGAAGTAGGGCCACCGGTAAACTCACTCACTGAACGGCGTTGTGCTGTGTTTACAGCACAACGCCGTTTCACACCAGTTTTCTGTGAGGCCGTGGTATTACTCCGGTCGAGCCGGCCCATTCGTGTCGAAATATTGCTCTCCCATGGCATAGATTTTAAACTCTTCAGGTTCGAGCTATACCTAGGTTAGGTAAACTTTGACTGTGATCGTGACCGTAACCTTGACGTTACTGAAGCTTGTCTCAGTGCGACAGCTGTTCTTATACAGGATGTATTTAAAGTAGGTGATAATATATGTGTCCCTCAGAGTTGAGTATGAAAGTAGCAGCCCGAAAGTGAAATTAATCATCTATGTAAGAGAAATATATACAGCCTATTAGTTATCACTTGTCACTTACTCTAGCTGCACTCTGTACAATACTGTGACACGACTTACAATTTCAGGAATACATGTTTCCCAGCTATCAGTTCACACACACACACACAGTTCCCTTTGTATCAACGGCTTCAAAGGTTTAAAAACTCACCATACTTATGGTGCGATTGTTCCTGAATGATATTTTTCTACTGTGAAGGAATGACAAAAGTTCATAACCGTACCACGTCGGCTGGTAAGCTGCAACAAGATAAACTTAAATAGGAAACTCAAGTATAATATATTTTAACATACCCAAACGCCATGCATACGTAACACACCCAAAATTGTTATCACTTTGTAACAAAGTATCGGACGCGGCTTACGGACGCGCTATCTAGATAATAATTGTACATTAAAGTGTGCAAACTACAACATGGTCAAGCTCACTAGACACTTGTCCTTGATAATGTAATTTTGGAAAAATGCTAAAATACGTAAAAAAAGTCCAAAAACAGCAACAGAAAACTAGCTTAGATATCGATGCTTGTATCGGTAACATTCTGCTAGTTTTCTGTTTCGGATTTTGGACATTTTGTTGTTTTTTTTTTGTTTCGAAGTAACTTGAAAATCGGTGTTTAAAAACTTTCCCATGTATTTATCAGACAAACAAGATGGCCGCCACGGTCCGTACCGTAACCGTGACTCGGTAACAAGTGCGCAATTACCTTGGAACACAATTACCTTTTTCACCGATTACTTTGGCTTTTATTTTTTTCTTCTCCCGTCGCAACTGGCTCAGCAGATTCTCCATTTTTCGTCTCGCTTGCATCACGGTGCAGCCCATTTGCTGGGCGATGTCGGTCCAAGCTTCGCTCCTGAGGGCTACGTTGTAATAGTTTAAGTTTTTGGGTTGCCATAGTAATTTTTTGGTATGGTATAGTCCGATTAGTTTGGTGACGGTCTCTTGTGTCCAATTCATGTTGTACGTAGCGTGTACGTGACGTGCATGTACGCGCGACGCGGACGAGTAACGGACACGGACTGAGCGGTGCGCGCGCAGTCGGGGGGCGTGAGCCGCGTGACTCAGTATTGCCAACTAATCAAAATATATTACCTACATCTATTTAAAATTTCAATTTTTTCTTTGTGAATGAAATGTCTAATAAGGATATTCAAAGTCGCTATAAAATATTTAACAATTAATCTTTACAGGTATTTGCAACCAAACGTAAAATTCTTAACCGTCATTAAGTATGCAAATAGATTAACCTCTATATTCTTATCATAAATTATATAATAAAGTTTTAATTAGGAAGGTTATCTATGTTATAAAGAAAAAACCTTTGTATTTTTGTACTGAATAGGCTCAAAAACTACTGGACCGATTTCAAATTTCCTTTACCAATTCTTAGAGGGATTCTTCCAAATCCATATAGGCTATATTTTATCCCGGAAAATAGATAGGATTTTTCGTGCCACAATTTTTTTAAAGAGCTTAAAAAATAAATGTCCATCCGTGCCAAGCCGGGGCGGATCGCTAGTTGAAAATAAGGTTATTTATTTGAAATGAATAAACGAAAATGTTGCTAAATGAAAGTTATGGATTTCCTCTGTAATGATATTCGATCGAAGATATTCCTAAAAGAATCCCCCCAGAAACTTCAAATTATATTCACTTAATTCAGGGAAAACCACCAAGTTAGCAACACTGGCGTGACTGAGGGATTCGAGAGGCGCGATGGGAGGGAAGGGGGGACAGGACCGTGACCGCAGCTGTGAGTTGTGACACGTGACCGGGCCGTGTCTGGCGTTCTCGGTCGGACATGAACGACACTGAGTTATTATGAGGGTATACGTACGTATCAGGCAATGCCTTACAAGCACCCTGTGTCCTCTTACACAAGTTTATACAAAATTGTTTGGTATTTTGCATTTTTGGTTTGGTGAACGCGACGGTATCGTGCTAGTGGTGCGCCGTAAGATTTGAGACAAATACGGACGAACACACGGGAGCCGGGGTCACGGTAGTACTGCCATAGTAATCCAAACTTCAATATTAAGATAGTACTCTAGACTCTGTCTGTCTCTTACTCTTTGCCACCTAAGCCAATGGACCGATTTAAATGAAATTTGTTGTGGAGATACTTTAAGTCCCGTGATAGGCCCGTAATAGTTGCAGGCATCTCCAGTGTCAAATGAGGGGAGGACAAACTAGAAAATGAGTCACCTATTCGAAAGCAATTTATAATGCCGACGCGCGTGGACATTACGCAACTTTAGAGATGCATCCCCCCTAGACAAGTGGCAAGCGATTAACGTTTACGATAATCGCTTCGCTTGTTTTTGTATAGGATTGACATTTTGTCGGACGACGACTAGAACACGTCACTTTTCAATGTCAATCCCATACATAAACACGCCAAGCGATTTTCTTAAACAATAATCGCTCGCCACTTGTCTAGGGGGGCAGGTGTATGGCCAGCCATTTACTTGGAATGGTTTTCTCCTGGAATGTTACAGGTAGTGTTTTATATTAAGTCTTCTGGCAGTAGTTACTATCATAATACCTACTGTAAAAAACTTTATCTGCGTAGTAGTAGTGTACCCATATTATAACGTCTACTAGTTTAGTATGGTGAAACTATCTTTATCACAGTCATCAGAACAAAACTCTGATCTCTTTATTAGCGAATGATATAAAGAAATAACTTTCTCAGATAACACTGAACTCTAACGAGCTGTGAAGATGTTATCGCTAAGAAACCGCCTATGACAAATTGGTACATTGTCTTATGTACAATATAGCGAAAGTATATTGTAGTTGTACGAAAACTAGTCGTAAAATTAGTCGGTTTATAACAAAGTAACTTTTTACTTTGTGTCGCAGTAAATCTGTGAAAACCGTTAGTTTGCAATATTCTTAGGTTCTAGGTTTCTTAGTTTGATTTTGTAATAAAAAGTCCTATTTTAAATAATAAAACTTTTTAAATATAAAATCCACTAAATTGACATTGTATTACAATCGATAACATAGAAATGTTAACACGATATAGGATTTTACCATTTGACACATAAAATCTGTACCGAGATAAGTTCAAAAATTTTAAACTACTAAAGACAAAACCCTCAAACGATTTCCATGAAATGTATACTGATGTAGAGTTAGAGACTAGTCATTTTAGATGACAGAAGATAGATAAAATGCTAGTTTTCGCAAAATTTTAGATATGTCCTCATAAAGAAACAACATTAAAACAATCTGTGTTATTGTGTACATGTTTTAAAAAAGTATTTGTTTTTTTTTTTCATTTTAAAAATTTATGTAGGCATTTTTTGTAAGGCCGGAGTGATACCACGGCCTTACAGAAAACTGACGTGAAACGGCGTAGTGCTCTGTTTTGTTCAGTGAGTGAGTTTATCGGTGGCCCAACTTCCCCCTGTCCTTATTTCCATTCCCTATTCTTTCATAAGTTTCAAGTGCGTTGCCGGTAAAGACCTTGCGACTCTTCGGATGTCACGAGTGTCCATGGGCGACGGCAGTTGCTTTCCATCAGGTAACCCGTCTGCTCGCTTGCCCCCTAATTATCATAAAAAAGGCAGAAATAAAAAAAAAACATTATAACAATTTTTATCGACAAAAATTTAGTTTTGTATAAATAACATGAACGATGTTGTAGACAATAGCTAGTGCTACAGCGAAAGTGAAAAAGATATATTATATTCTCATCAATCAGTTTGGGAATGGTAACGGTGCGTAATGGCCGATTTGTGAATTTGGCCGTAATCAATTTAAAGTGATTGATCGCTGTGTGCTAGAGATAGTTAAATGTTCGAATAGAGATACGTATTTGCACGATTAGTGTTGCGAAAGTTTTGAGACAAATGAAGATGGTAGGTTGAGCTTGACTCGCAAATCGAATGCGGTACACGCGTGAGTTCGGCCAACTTCGGCTTAAATAATTATAAATCGTCAAATCTTACGTTAGCCAAAATTGGCCGCCAAATTGTTAATATTTATCTGATCTTTAATCATAGAATGACGTAACTCAAAATCACCTGTAGCGGAAAATAGTCATTAAATGCCGAAACTTTAATTAGAATTTCCCGCAATAGTTGATTTTGAGTTAGTTTTGTCTTTTTATGACTAAAGATATGTTTTGTATTTAATTACAAAAAGTAGAAATATTACAATCGGACGGTATTTACAATTTTACGATTACATCTCTACCTCGCCAGTTTTGTTTTTAATCTGTTTAAATTAGTAGCCACCAGCCAACCTTTCATGCATTAAAATTCTTTGACCAAAACATTTTTTACAACCAACCACAATAACCACGAAGTTACACTTGTAAAGCGCAACGAATTACTGATCGAAAAAAATAAAATGCGTTCGCCGGAACAGATCCTGCAACCCACTGGGCTGAGTTTGACATTTGTTGACTTTAAACCTTACGGGTGTGTTAATAAGGTCTTAAATTACCTGATCTGATGACGACTCTACGTACGACATTGAATGTACTGATGTAAAATACGTCAAAAAGATGCATGGATCAGCAGCTCGAACGCTGCATTTCGATTCTACTACTTCATACATCTTGGGTTGGTCTGGTTCGATCCAGTTGGCTTGAGTATCCTTTTAGACAGCTTTGTTGATAAGTTTAAAAAAGTCGTAAAAGAACGTTTGTGTGCTAAAGCTTACTATAAAGTTAATGATTTTATTAACGACAGC
>JAOTAV010000198.1:0-10733 GCA_026546445.1 Cyclargus thomasi | reverse complement strand
CAGCCAAATCTGTTCTGCCGTTCTTGAGTTATAAGTGGTGTAACTAACACGACTTTCTTTTATATATATAAGATGTATGTCACATTGCGGGATAAAAACTATCCTGTGTCCTTCCCCGGAACTCAAAGTATCTCCATATCAAAACTCGTCAAAATTGGTTCGGGGGTTCACGCGTGAGGACGTAACATAAACATTTTCGCATTTCGCCGTTAAAGTTCTAACACCACGTAAGTCAAAAGTAGTAACTTTTCGGGAGAGCGAAATAACTGATTGATTTGTGTATAGATCACCATAGTAATAAGATTTTACGGTTAAAAAATTGGACAAGTTGTTTTTTTTGCCAACACTATTGGTAGGACAACATCTGTCGGGTCCGCTTGTAACCGAACATTGTGGGCGTGTGTTTCGCAAAGGGCATGATATGGAACAGATTGTGCAATTCGGTATACGCGAACGTTGCGACACCTGAAAGCAATGTCCTCTATTTGCTGCTAATCGCCCGTTTACCCTTGCCGTGAATTTGACTTAGATCTTGTCAAACATTATGTTGCGTTGTTTTCAACGTTTTTTTAATGATATTTAGGGGGCAAGCCAGCAGACGCGTTACCAGATTGAAAGCAACTGCCGTCGCCCATGGGCACTCGTGACATCCGAGGAGTCGCAAGTGCGTCGCCGGTCTTTATGAGGGAACAGGGATGGGAATAGGGACAGAGGATTAGGGAAGTTGGGCTACCGGCAAACTCACTAACTGACCGAAACACAGCTCAACGCCGTTTCACGTCAGTTTACTCTGTAAGGCCGTGGTATCACTCCAGTCGACCCGGCCCATTCATGCCGAAGCATGGCTTTCTCACGGCAAAATATTTTATGATACTTTTGCGACCTTAATATGCTCATCTATCTAGACAAATTTAACATAAAGAGTTTGTTAGACCGCGCGTTATCTCAGGAACTACCGACTAGAATTTAAAAATTCTTCATTTTGTGTTGGTTATTTCATTTATCGAGGAAGGCTATAGGCAATATAACATCACACTACGACGTATTCGTCATAGTGTGATGTTATTAGGCAGTAATCAAATTAAAATGTGGTAAAAGAAAACTTACAAATATGCAAGTCGTAGGCAACAGGTAATGGATAAAATTGGAGAGCAAACGCTCAAACAGATCACCTAAAGAAAAACCATCTTCGCTCATAGACACTTGCCATAGAAATGTTGCAAAAGTAAGTTTTCCCCTCTTAAAGGGAATTCGCCCGCTTCTTGGAGGTTTGCGGTCCGGAAATGCTGCTGGCGATAGTTCATTCCAAAGATTGTCTTTGCGCGGCAGAAAGTTACGGGAAAAACGCATTTGGAAGATTGGCACTCATCAAGATTTCATCACCTTGATGTTATTTGGGTGAAAAGGTGGTAAAGAAGCCTTCTAAAAGGCTTCGCAATCATAGATCTGTGACGACCTCGTGGCGCAGCGGTTGAGCACTATACCGTCAAAAGAACAAAAAGTTTTTCAACGTTCCCGGGTCGTGGATGTGTATTAAATATATGTATCATATAATAAAATTTTTGAATATGTGTATATCACATAAAAGTATTAAATATATTTCCGTTGTCTGGTACCTGTAACGCAAGTCCTTCGGGTACTTAGCACGGAGCTGAAAAAAACTACCTGTCATACTTTAAAGTGAAGACGAGCCTTTTCATGAGACAAATTAAGTTGTAACTTGCATCTAAGTGTATTTTAAAAATATTATTTAATATACTTGATCAAACCATAATTTATTATGAGAAAGAAATACATATAAGTAATAAAATATTTGTATCGGTTCTATCAAATTCTAGTTACAGTTACGAACTAGGTAGTTAATATTACTATCGATTACTTAGTTATCAATTGAAGAAGCGGATAACTAATATTTTTCAGCCTTGGGGTAAATACTCATTTTTTGGTATAAAATTTGGCAAATCTTATAACTTACTTCATTATCTAGCTAGTGTATCTCGCTACACATCAAATCCTTACAAATAGTTTTTCGACCCTTAAAGCCTTTATTAACGCAAAAATCCGGTAGTTTTTTTTAATGTCAGTTAACTGCTTCTTCCACTTATGTCGTAAGCGCAAGTAGTAACTAAATGAAGCGTTACTAACTACTAGTTACCACAGTACATGTTTAGTAGGTAGGTTAGGTATGACGTAGTTTGTGAAACTATTACGGTTGGTTTACATTCCAACCGAGGAATCTAATTCACTGGATTACTATTGGAATGATGTATGATGGAATAAAAGATAAGAATATTGTAAGCCGGCCGTTAGTCAACGTAAGTCTTGAAAACATATAAGTATTGTCCATCTTTTGTGTTGTTTTAATTTCGAACGGAAATCAATGTTTTCCGATGTTTTCACACTCGTGTCTCATTTGTTAGACAACAAGCGTAAGTATTTAATTTTTTGTTACTATCCTTAGGGGTCCTATTCATAATCGTCAATAAGAGACGATACTTGGTTCTGCTCACCCATTATCGTCTTTGATTGTGTCAACGGTCATCACAACTTAAAAGCAAGCGTACGTCTATCCTCGTCAAGCGCCACAGCACAACTGTCATCTTGACAGCTACAGCCGCCATCTTCACGAATAAACTACCCTCACAGCTGTGGTTGTGAGGCACTGTTATAATGTATAACACGGTCATATTAACTAGACAGTTAAACTTGATAAATAAATGAAAAAAATTAACAAAATGTCAAAACTAAACTAAAATAACGTTAACATTTGTATTGATATTTCATATATTGTGTTTTTTTATATATTTCCTCATCAATCAACTGTCTAGTTAATGTGGCCGTGATGTAACTATCATGAGTATCATTCTACAGACTAACTTTTACACCTCCTTTATTTAGTTAGCACGTAGTTTTATTTCGCGGCACAAACTTTCTATAGTATGCGTACCAAATATGACGACTATTCAAGTGATAGCGAGTTATGTTGTAAGCTGTGTGATATCTTGTGTGATGTGATATCGGACTTGTGATAGAATGAAAACGGTTTTCTAACACGGTGATACTATCATGCGATAAATTATCATACGCTATAGAAAGCGGTAATGTCTTTATGCATCTCTAATGCTCGTTTTCTATTATGAAAATGCATTTTAAATATGGCCCTGTGGTTAATGATGATATAGCCTGAAGTAATCTAAACGCTTAGCTTGGCTATTCGCTGGATTCAATAATGTAGGCGCACAAGTGTGAGTCCGACTCGCGTTCGAAGGGTTCCGTACTCGTAGAGAGGAGAAAAATTGAGGAAACGTATTTCCAAAAGTTAAATGGCTTCAACAGATTTATTTCGTTTCTAAATTAAATAATTTATTTTATTTCGGGCATCGTAGACCTTATGTATTTAGATTATAAATATAGTAACTATCCGATAGCGCTATGTCGACGTACTGAAGCGCCATCCAGTGTCAAGATGAGGAAACTTGAAAAAAAAGCCTGTTTGTTGTATGAGAGACACTGTTAAATATATATATTGTTTTTAGTATTTGTTGTTATAGCGGCAAGAGAAATACAAATTTTGTGTAAATCAACTTTTTAGCTATTACCATTCTTGAGATACAGCCTGGAGACAAACAGACGGACGAACATGCAAGTTTCAGAATAGGGTCCCGTTTTTACCCTTTGGGTACGTAAGTAAAAGTAAGTTTTTTCTGATGATTGGGACAACTAATACTTCTTTTCTTTTACTTTTACAAACTTGAAAGTATTATGAGTTGAGCAGTGGTTGAACTTATAAGGAAATAACAATTAAAAGGGTGCAAGTGTCTAGACAAGTTTAAGTGAAAGTTGTCTTTTTGTGCCTTTGTTCAGTCGTTGCAAACCTTTGAAGTTTACGAGGCTTCAAAAGAAATTTGTATCAAAAAACTCAATTACAGCCAACGACAGCTAGACATTCGTTATTTTATAAAAACTGAAAGTTAAATTGCAGCTTCATTTTTTATTTTATTTCATACGTGAACTTACTTCTATGTAATATCCATTGGTTGTTGATCTCTGGCTTTATGTTTCCGATATGTTATACCAATTGTTAAGTCCACTTTCATACAACTATTGTGTGACTTTTTATTACTTTTGATTTTATATTCTTATACATTTCCTCTGTCAGTCACATCAGTTAAAGAAAACTTAATTAGTCACAAGAAGTAAGATACGTCATAAAATATATTATAAAATACCATAGATTATAATTAAAGTAAATTATAATACCAAGTCATAAAATATTTCACATTTTATGAAAATACCCCGTGCTTTAATTACATAATGGTCATAATTTACAGAATATAATGTAAATTTTATGGAGCCTAACTGAGTCGAGTCTTTTAATTACTATAAACTGTATGTATCTTCTACATTGTAGGTTTAAAATATAATTTTATAATGTAAAAGGTCGTTAGAACTCTACATTTAGTAGATGAATCGATTCTGGTAATTTTAGTCTTGAGATATTCGTGGAAGACCATCCGGGCTAAGATAAGCCTTCGTGAAAATGTTATCTATACGTTTACTCGACGTTTACCGGTATACCTCTTCACCTCTACTGACCCTGACATGACATTATTTTTTCTTGTGATTGTCGCCAAAATTAAAGATTTGCCTTTTTTTTAAGTATCTATGGACTCTTCACACCACGTCAGTCTGGCCCCGTGTTAAGTACCCGAGGGATTTGTGTTACAGGTGCCAGACAACGGAAATATATTTAATACTTTTTATACTATACACATATTTAAGATTTTTATTACATGATACACATATTTAATACACATCCAAGACCCAGGAACATTGAAAAACTATTTTGTTCCCACAGCGGGATTCGAACCCGCGACCCCCGGCGCTTACCAACTGAGCCACAGAGGTCGCTTTCTTCTACGCTTTCTTCTTCTAATCCTTTTGTCTACGAACGAATATCGAGATTAGTCAAGTCTTTGGTAGTCAACGTTTTTTGGATGCTAGTCTACAAACGAGAAATGTATCTTTCAACGTACGCATGTTAGGGAGCAGAGGTATATGTCGACTACGCTCGAGAGTGAGAGACATCACGTTGGTGTATCTTAGCCGGGCAGGGAAGGCTTTTATTATTGTGAGAGAAATGAATATTTTTATGAATATTTGTGTTAAAACATAATTTGGTATATCATATTTTTGGACCCCTTCCCCATCGCCACGTTCGCAGGCGCCATTTTGAATATTTATATAGCCTATGTCACTACTACAATTTAGTCAAATCCAACGACACTTTACATGTCAAAATGCATCCAGCTGTTTGGGCTATAGGGCGTGCCAAAAAGATGGACATTTATAATACGTACGCTCGAAAAACACCCTCTTTTTACTCTCCTTCTGGCGCAGTCGGGTAAAAAGAGGGAGGTTGCATAATTCGACCACATGACCATAAATCATATGTGTCTTACCATTCTTGCTACTATGTATGTTTTACTACCTATAGGATGTGGCCCACAGTAATTCCAACACATAGCATGCAACTCACATCTAAATATGGTATCGTCTGTTGCTTTAATTATATAATTGGTACTTAAGTGTTCTTATTTCAAGAATTATTATAAGCACTTTGAATTATGCGTCTAGGACGCACTTGACGAAAATAGTTTTGATACGACAACAGCGCCCATAGTGGGTGATAGAGGTACTAAATTTGAATTCAGCTATCCAACCTGGTTCTGTTTTTCTAATGTCATTAACAATGATAAATTCATGTGTTAATATTTGATAGGCGTCTTAAAATATATTACACAACGGAATTCACAGTATTGCATTGTCGCTCAATCAATATGCTAATGACAGTGACGTATCGCCGCCATCTTGTATTACATGTCAAAAGTCTTTTGGCGGCAAATCTCGTGATGAAATTATGTAAATGCATTGTCTACGGCACTTACGACCCCAAGCAGGTTTTGTTTCAATTAATTGTTGCTTAACTTGACAAGGACGCTATTTTGTTAATTAATTGGTTTCCACAGTGCTACGGACTGTGATAACCTTTGATTAAGCTTAGATCGTTCTTTCATTGTTGTTTATACATTTTAATCATATAAAATTAGTATTTAAATAGTATATTAAAATACGTAAGGCGAAATGTTCTCATAAATTAACTAACCGAATAAAGAAGTAAAAATACGAACATAGAAAATAGAGGGGGGAGGCGATCTGTTCAAGTTTTTGGTATTTTTAGTAAGGGTATCCTACTTTTTAATTCCGACTTCTATCATACTACTTGTCAATCAGGTGATCAGTAACATTTCCCTTAGATATCAGATTCCGAGCCATGCTATAAGCCATTGGCGACTAGACTGTGAATGCTCTTTGTATGTCTGAAAGTTCTTTTTAATTAATTATTTTGATCAGTGTGGCAAGTTCCTTTTTTTTTTTTATAATTCGATCGTGAACGCGTTTCGCGTTTACATATGATTTTTTATGGGGTTTGTGCAGCGCCACCTAGCAATGTTCACGGTCACATGTACAAATCCCATATAAAAAAAAAACTTGCATTCGGTACTCGGACGTTTTCATGTCATGAGTGAGCATTCACGTCTTTAATAAAGGTGCGGCCACATGCGTGTACCATGTTGCGAAATACCTCGTATTCGATATAACATAACCACAAAAACATAATAGTTGTTAATAGCTACAGCCTAGTTATGGGCGATTAGTTATGTTACTGTTTAGCATTATTGATTATACTTAAGGTACTCGACAAGTTTAATAGAAGCTTTATCACCCAGTTTTGTACGTGTTGTTTAGCAAAGATTTATCCCACCTTTATGAATCTTAGCTGATATCTTATGTATATGTGATTGTACTGTTAATTCATGGTGGAAATTCATGTTCATACTTAATGAAACTTTTATTGCACTTTTTCCACTATATTTTCTTAGATTTTACAAATTTTTAATAAATACACGGCCGGTTTCGACAAAGATTTCGAAAAACCTGATGATGACTTTGTCGAAACTGGTGGTGTATTTATTATAAATTTGTAAAATCTAAGAAAATATAGTGGAAAAAATGCAAGGAAAGTGTGTTTAATTAAGTATGAACATAGATTTCTACCATGTTCAACAATTTCTTCAAAATCTGGTTACTTGAAATTTCGTTTAAATTCAGACTATTATAATAGTAAACACGAAAGTATGTTTGTGTGTTTGTCCGTTCTCATGCTCTAACGGAGCATTCAATGGATTTGATTTTTGGCATAGACTCACTTGACAGATCGGAGAGTGCCATAAGCTTTGCAATTTCCGAATTGCTAGTTTCTAACAGAAATTGCACGGTAAAATCTAGAACGAAAATTTAATTCTATAATATAAATTTACTATTAACATACCTGCAATAACATAGCATGCAAATAAGTTTAATTATAAAGTAACTGTAGATCTTGACCCGTATGTAATGCGTGGGCATATCAGATTGTTACTTGTGTCGTTTACCGCCGTCTGTATCGTAAAGTTAATTGAAGAATTGTTGATACTTGGTAACATTTATTTACTAGTATTATCTATATATATAAAAGAAAGTCGTGTTAGTTACACCACTTACAACTCAAGAACGGCAGAACAGATTTGGCTGTAAATTAGTAGGGAGGTAGCTTAGAGCCAGGAGACGGACATAGGATAATTTTTATCCCGTTGGACAGCGTTCGATTTTCCAATAAAAAAACACAATGTGCTTATTTATTGTCATTAAGGCGGAACAAAGTTCGCCGGGTCAGTTAGTTTATTATACATCATTCTCTGTGTCGACCTATTTTTTGAAATTTTCCTAAAAATCTTTCTCCCACACTAGAAAATAGTGATTCTTCTCTGGCCACTATTTTCTTGTCTGATTTCCATAGTATAGTTTTGATCCTTACTCCCTACTAATTATTTTTTATTTGTAGCCTATTTCCGCATAAAAAGGTCGGCAATGCACTTGCAAGTTGTCCACACGCTCGCCCACACACACACACACACACACGAAAATAACATCTCTAGCCAAAATAATCCGCGGGTGAAACCTGGAGTCCTGAAATACAGGGTAGGGAACGTTTAGGCTCCAGTTCACACAAAGACTATTGCTTTACCTACAATCAATGTTTTTAATTAAGTTTCTAGCTCTTGTAAACTTGTTCTCTAATTGTGTGAAGAATAAAAAGATTCTCCATATTATTCTCTTCATTTTCCGTACTTCAAATTTCAATTCTTTCCTTATAATCTTTTAAAGTCATAGGTAAAGTTTCCTCTTTTAAAAATAAACTTTAATATTATTAAGCATATTATTAGTTACAAACATAAAACCCCGATCGTGAACTATAGTTTATTAATCTGTGGTTTACGTGAAATCATAAGGAGAGTATAAAAGTGTCGTTTTTATAATACAATTAACTTTCTAATTCGTGTGTTTTATAGATATTACGCACGTCCGTTTGACTATGTTTACGCTCGAGTAATATCCGTTTTTATGTTTCATCTCATCTTGTAAACATTATGCAGGTATCGTACTATTCATTGCTTAGCAAATCATGCTGGTGTCATGATCTTATAAAATTACCGAGGGGACTTAAATTTTATTCCGTATTCAGTGGCGTAACTACACCCTTCGAGGCCCGTGACAAATTCGTTTTCGTTCCACATTGTCAATAGACCATTTGTTGTAAAAAATAATCGCTTGCCACTTGTCTAGGGGGTCTGATCGGGGACCCCTTCCGGCTGGGGGCCCGTGGCATTTTGACGGCATGCCACTTTACGCCACTGTCTGTATTGCTTAAGATAGAAATTAGAAAATATGTGATTTACAAGGAATATATGACAGATTGTTTTTTGTTGACTACGTTAAATATAAACTTAAATCAAAACATCTCAACTATTAAACTTTTTTTTTATTTGCTGTTTGGTCTACGGCTTAGATAGTACGTAAAAGCTTTGATATTAGAGCACAGACTAACAAAAAACGGCATCTTTTGTAATTTTGTAATCTGTGAAAGGTCAAATTTTCGGAGCTTGACCTTAATCCCAAATCAATGGGATTAAGAACTTACCTCATACATAATATTAAAATATCCAATATAAAAAGTAACATTTTAAATAATGCAATGTGGCTTAAATCTATATAATTTCAGGTTTTGCGTTTTTGGCTATTATATATTGTGCTCGTAGTTATTTCCTTTTGACTAATTGTAGTCAATTTCTTATCTCAATTTCATCGACGGTACATTGGTACCAACGAGAAATTGAGATAGAGCCAGTTATTATGTAATTTTACGTTTTGAGTTTTTGGCTATAGTGCTCTTAGTTATTTCCTTTCAAATACAATGTACTATTGAAGAAATTGAGATAGAGTAAGTTCACGAACCTATGTCATTTAGTTGCAATATTAACTTATATAATACGATCAACTTGGATCCGCAATCTGGCTCTTTATGAACTTTCGTGATTGTTTTTGATAACAGGTAAATCGTGATTATGTTTTAAGGCCAAATCGCTATAAATACTTCAAATATAGATTTGTGTGTCATAGCAATAAACAATAAAGTCGACCGTGTGAACTCACCTTAATCACTCAGCTTACTCAAACATAACTCTACCCACATTAGAATAAGGTTCAAAATTGTTTGGTTATAATTGAATTTTTTACCTGCGTTACCTTTTTTGGGGTGCATGTTATGTCATCTCTTGTATTTGGTGAAATCAAGTTTAGAGAACTATATTTAGATAGCGATATGGATCGGTATTGATAATCCACGCCGACTTCGTTATTAACTTTACATGACACATTGATAGTTTGAAATTTCCGGGTCTTATGGCTTGTACACGGCCAGCGGGGTATGTTTAACCTCTCATAAGTATGTAAAAACGTTAAGCGCATTAGCTAAAAAAATCCACAGCCGAACATATAACCGTTTTTGGAAGTTTGATGCCATCATAATCATAAGAAAAAGCTCTATCGACGTGTATTACCAAAATTTATGTAGCTTTTATAGTCATCGAGTTATTAAAATTAATATTGCCGTTATGAAGTACCAAGCGCTTAGAAAAACTTTACTCGTAACTCAAAAAGTACTTTTTGTACGTAGCGGCATTTTAGCTTTAGAATTGTCAGTGTTCACTCATTCTCTTTGCACTATGATCAGTAACTACTGCGACGGATGTCACAGCCACAGGGAATCGTCCTGGCCATCTGCAGTTTCAACCTTATCACTCAAGAGATAGAGTTCAAAAGGAAGTACATAGTGATGGTCACGCGCCAGAGAATCACAATGCCAGCCCTTGACCAGTGACGTCATAGATCACAATTGTTAGATGTGCCCTTGTAGAGATGGCGCAGTCAGTTTTTGTTACATCAGTATAGAATGAAAATAGAGCTCTGCTTGGTGCGATTGTACAGAATCTTATTGTCAATTTTATAGCGATATCAAAGCCGTCATTAGCAAGCAACCCTAGTTGCCACTTGGCCGGGATTTCCGGGATTGTCCCGGAATTTTGCGTACTGTATCGTGTCCGGTAAATTTACTTTGCTGTCCCGGAAAACTGTACTGCTGCAAAAGGCAAATATTGTCAAATCAAAAGTTTTAGTACTCATTATTAACCATTTTTTTTTCATAAACAAATAGTTATTTGACGACCTCAGTGGCTCAGTTGGTAAGCGCGTGGGTAGCTTACGCCGGGGGTCGCGGGTTCGAATCCCGCCGA
>JAOTAV010000197.1:0-10733 GCA_026546445.1 Cyclargus thomasi | reverse complement strand
AGACGGCTAGTCACATCTCGCTCGCACATTACCTGACTCCAGCGCCTCGACGTGTCCGCCGACGTAGGTCTCGGCGTTGAGCACGTGGCCGTCTGTCTGAGAGAGTGAGACAGAGCTAGACGGCTAGTCACCTCTCGCTTGCACATTACCTGACTCCAGCGCTTCGACGTGTCCGCCGACGTAGGTCTCGGCGTCGAGCACGTAGTCGTCTGTCTGAAAGAATGAGACAGAGCTAGACGGCTAGTCACATCTCGCTCGCACATTACCTGACTCCAGCGCCTCGACGTGTCCGCCGACGTAGGTCTCGGCGTCGAGCACGTGGCCATCGGCCGTGAGCTTGTTGAGCGCGTCCACCTGCTTGTTGGGGAAGATGATATTCGCGTGGAACGCCTCCACCATCAGCAGCGACTCGCACAGTGTGCCGGAGCCCTTACGGAGGACCTGCGAAAGAGTAACGGACCCTTTTAACACGCTTTTATTAGGTCAACCTGTAAGTCAGTAGGTAACATCTTAATGGATCTAAGGTATCAAATTTGTGCATCTTCTAAGGATCATAGATAATATCATGGTCCGGTTAACCTGATCTGATGTTGGAGCCAAAATATTTCGTATTGCATAAAAGGCTTCAAATTGAATTTAAGCCATTAAGTTTAAAGGTCTGATATTGAAGTTGAAAAAAATTAAGTTGAAAATTGTATCTATTTCTTGTTTGGGGTTTTAGAAAGGTCTTATAATGGTATGATTATAGCCATATATATTTCTGGTGTTAGTTTCTTAAATTTGCTAACACCGCGAATATATAAACGAAATACTAATAATAATACAATAGTAAAAATAGATCAATGATGCTACAGCTAATCTTATTTTGATGCCATGCTAATTATGTCGATATTTTTTTTTTTTCAGAAAAAATTTTCAAACCGTATATAACGTACCTCGTCAGGTTCCAGTGGTATAATAGTACATAGAGCGAATATGAAGGGGTGAACATACTTCATATATAGATAGTAAGTCGCTACCGCATCTGATACAGAATAGTTGGAGAGCACCTGAAAAGTATGTCACAAAATGAAATTTTATCCGCATAGCATTAAAAAAGGTGATCACAATGATTAGAGCACTTATTTTAATGGATAAACAAGTACGTATATATGAGGCGCACTTGTTCTTTTTAACATTTATTGAATGTACGTCTAGTGTGCGTACCAATTACGTACGCGTTGCGTACAAGTATGTGCTTGTTCGTAAATAGCGTATGCGTTTGCGTATGTGCGTGCAATTCAATGCTTTTTACCTGTGGTTGCTCTGAAGCCATTCGGCACATGTCTTCGGGATCAAGTTCTACAGGATCATACCTCAACTTAGCTTTAGCCACAGCCTTCAAACCTTGCGATCCCACTGGCAAATACGAGTCTCTTTTTACCCAACTAAAAAAACATTACAATATTTATTTATAACATTGTTAATTTTAAAACGTATTTCATAATTTACATCAGCTATCCACAAATGCGTTATTTATTTTCTATTGAAGTTAGAGTATTTTCGGCATGACTGACGGAATACCAAAAATATTTTCATTTACAAAAAGCAAATAGGGTTTTCATATTAAACGTTAAAAGTAGCTTTTGTGTAGTTTAAGTGATTACCATAAACAGTCCATATGCATGGCCGGTCGACACGCGTAAGTGCCGTCTCGGGCCGCGATCTTACTGAAACCAATCTCTTGCTTCATGTCCAAGCCCAAAATAGCCGCACGAGCCTCGACAAAGGGCCAGTCGAAAAAGTCACCTGTAATAAGAAGCGACTACATTTGAAATGAAACTTTTACATAAGCCAAAAGGTGATAACAATATGTGTAAATCTACCAAAAACTTACGAGTGGAGTGCAAAAATAATAACACACAACTTTTTAACCAATAAAAGAAAATTCTTACCGTTGTAAGTAACAAATATGTGAGGTTTGACATCCATTATGTGATCGAAGAACTTTTGTATTAGAGCTAATTCATTGCATTCATTAAATACTATAAATTGTCTGGAAATAAATCATACATTAAAAAAAATACATTTTATCAACTTCAAATTTAGTTATATACCTACCCTTCAAATTCTGGTTTTGGTGTGTACTCGAAATCTTCAACATCCATAGAAATAATTTCCCTGTTTGTTATTAAGTAGCCCTGTCCATCGATCATGTATGATATCATCATTATTTGATCAGTCTGAGAGTCTGGGAATTTAAGTGGCAACTTGGTTGTTTCTATATCAAATGCTAACACAATGGGATCCGGGCGCTCCAAGATATCATCACGTTTAGTGAATATTGGTGTCTCTGTGCCTCTACTTTTAACTGTATACCATGTGCCACAAAATATCTTCATGTCAATAGACACACGCACATGATAAGGGACATCATGTTCCCTGTAATTACAAAATTATAATTTAAAAAACCGCCCAAGTGCGAGTTGGACTCGCGCACAAAGGGTTCCGTACCAGTACAGAGCAAAAAATTGGGAAAACACATTTCTGAGAGTTTTAAATTTCTTAATTTGGTACTAAATTGTGTTAATTTTGAGTTTTTTCTTGTAATTTGTGTATATGTACATAAATTATTAAATAAATAAAAACTTTATTTACTAATTTGATGGCAAAGATTAAAATTTATAAAAGAAAAACATAAATAAAAATATGGGAATGTTGGAAATCGAACATGGGCCTCTTTGTACCTATTTAGATCTATATCAATATTATTATGAAAGGAACGAAAAACGCAGAAAACATATTTGTTGTATTAAATGCCCCTTTAAACATTTAATTTATTTTGTTTTCAGTGTTAAAATATAAAAGGTATTGTACTATTTAAAGTTTAATTTTAATTCCTTTACATTTCTAATAAGAAAAAAATGAGATAAGTATAGAGAGAACAGAATAAAAAGAGAATTAAATTAGAAAATTCATGACATATTATGCACTGTTTTGGTCCGGAGTACCTGATATCCAAAATATTTTCCATGTGGTCAGTTGTCTTCTTAGCATGTTCAATAGCTGCAGCACTTGTTAGTGCATTTGTCAACATCTCTGCATATATTGTATCTTTCTTCTCTCTTTCTTTGTTCTTATTTGCTGCTGTCAAGAGTTCTTTCCTTGCTTTGGACATGTCGTTTTGTGATATAAAAGATAGTTTTATGTATGTTTGCTTTATACCTGATAGATGATTTAACTGTAAAAAATATAACAAGCACATGTTTGCATCTGATTGCATTGTAATAGTTTGCTGTCCCAAAGATATGATTAATATAGACAAAACATGTGAAGCAAAACATTATGACTTGAATGTGTGACAATAGATCTAGAATCTAGGAAGCTGGGTATAACTTACTGGCTCTCTTCATCTGCTTACACAGTAACATATTTTTAACTTTTTATTATAAACAATGCTGATTAAAGCGTTCCCCACACAAATTTTTGGGCAAAAACATTACATGCTTCATTTCACTTTTTCCATTTTTGCAGCTTTGTTATCCTTATACAGAGTTAAACTTATATGACAAAAACACATGCAATATTATTTATTAATTATAATGCCCCTGTGTGGGGGAGGCTTAACCCATCTTAAAGAAGCCAAAACTCACTAGATCTAAATCCTCCTTTTCAACAATTTCAATCTTTTGTATTGTGTTTGCATATTTCTTTGATAAATACTGGATCACTTCCTGTTCACATTCTTTTCTCGCAAGAATAAAGAAGTATGGTTGGAATGTAAGAGATATTTTAAACCTTGAGCCATCCATTTCTATAAAATAGTAGTCCACAGCAGCCACTAGCCTTTTGTCTTCGTCTAGTATCTCTGTCTGAAAAATATCAAGCAAAAACAATTATGTTTTCATTCAATATGTTGTCATTCCAAAATAAACCATAATAAAAAGAAGTAAACAATTACCGTGTGCATATTCATTAAATATCCAGTGCGTTCTTTGGTATCCCGGACCCTCTCGAAACCATATTTTGAGTCAATTTTATCATTGTCTAGGGCTATTCGTATCCGTGATTCTGAAGATTCTTCCCTGCTTTACACAAATAGTATCCAGTGTTAGTTGTGTAATTATCGACAATTTATTCAACTTTCTATAATATATAAGACAACAACTCACTTTGTGCTAGAAGATGGTCCAGCATCCCTCCTGTTATATTCATTTTTATACTTGCCGGTATTTTGTAAAACCATGATGTCACACCATAACAAACAAGTAAAAAGGGTACCGAGTAATGTGATATATGTACAAAATTATTGCAAAATAAAATTTATTCCTGAAAGTATATTTCACAGAACAAAGTATATATGTATATTTAAGTTTTGAGCACAAATAACATAGATTACTGAAAGTTTTGTTGAGTTTTGACCGCGTTGACAGCTCCAGCTGAGTTTGACAAACTGTATTTTCGCGCCAAATAGACTATTTCAAATAGCTTTTTAACTTTTTTCTTTTTACGACAATACAGCTGTTTAATCATGGCCAGAGTCAAGTACATAAATAAGGGGTATATATACTAAGAGAAGATCAAGTAAAAACAGGAAAACTAATTATAAGCCGTAGCGCCGTATAAAGATATTACCATCAATAAAAGGTACTACTAAAGATATTACGATTAAGATAAATGACATTGACAAATCTCATACCGTCAAATTCAAATTTTACGCCGATTCCTGTCATTTGTCACAAGGGAATGCGTTGTCTTGTGTGCCGTTGTGCTGCAAAACATTTTGTAAATAATTTGTATTTGTTATTAATTTCAGAAGTAAAAGAATTATGCAATGGCTCAACGGTGTAATGGGTTTGAAGACGTTTCAAGGTATGGTGACATTGATGTATCGGAGCAGCTGGCAGATTTTGAAAAATTGCGTGTTTCTGCGTTAAAGAACGCTGCAGAAATAAGTCATTTAGTAACAGAGGTAACTATAGGTCCTAACATAACTGAAAAACCAAAAAAGGAAACCATAGCCCCCGTAGACAGCCCGAAAATATCAGATTTAATTGTTGATAAAATCGGCGAAGACCTCCGCTACACGTTACGATTAAAAAGATGTGAAGCTCAGTTGCAGGAAAATTCAGAGGATTTGTTCAAAAACTTAGTTGAAAAAGTGATCACTGCCTATACAGATTCAACACATAGGTACTGGAAAAAACAGAGTGATAAATGGAAAGGGAAATCATTAGAGTTAAGAGCAAAAAAACTACAGATGGCAAAGCAATTGCAAGAAAACGACAATCTTAATATCTTGGAAAAAACAAAATTAGATGAAAAAAAGTGTCAAATGATTAATTCCCAAACTATTGAAAACATGAATAGAATTTTAGATGAACAAAACAAAGCCACAGCACGCTTTGCAGCTATAACAGACAGCTATACAAAAGTTTGTTTTTGTTACAATGAGATATTATCACTGGCTCAAAATGACAAAATAGCTAAACAATTATTTGAAAAATATGTAGAAAAGATAAATAAAGTTATTGCTAATATTAAGAGCATTATGGATTTCTGTGAAAATGCCACCATATCAGAACAAGAAGTTTCTCAGGCTGAGGTAGAATATAAACATATTAATGCAATAAAACTTAGTATTTTAAAGGATATAGAAGCTGTGAAGCAACAGGAGCAAATATTAAGTCAAAAGAAAGAGGAGGAAATGAAAAAACAAATAGAAGAGCAAAGGTTAAAAGAAAAAAATCTAGCACAAACTGCTAAGCTTCAAATGGAAGAAAGTAAAAAAATACATCAAACATTTTATTCTGAGCAAAATTATGCACACTACACTGAACTTGATAAGTTCCTAAATAATTATGAGCTTAAATACAAGAACCTTATAGAAAATACCAATTTGAAAAAATTTAGGTTTGATTGCCAGAAAGCTGTAAACACCCCAGTCAATGCCTTGTCATCGGTTAGCGGCACTCACATAAGGGACAAGTATACAAAGTTAGCTAAATTACTTAATGGTGAAAGAGTTCAAGTGCTAGATACATTTGTTAATGCATCAGAAAATCCCCAGGGTGTATTTTATTGTACAGCATTGTTGGCCAAGAAGATTGTAAGGCAGGGGGAACTTTTGGTCTCCAGCAATTCAGAGGCAGCTTTTCCTCTGGCCGCCTTAACTGTAGCATTGTGGTCACAATTTCCAGAATTTGGAAAATTATTAGAAGCATATTTTCACAGGTACTGTCCTTACCTAGTTCCAATGCTGCTACCGCAAAAAGAAGGGCAGAGTGACAAGGACTTCTATTTATCTAGAGGTTACACATACAATGACGAGGGTGTTGTTGAAAAACAAGATAAATTTCTGAGAAGAATGTCTGGCATATTTAGGCTACGGAGTGCCATTTGGATTGCAAAAACACCCAGATTTTTGAATGCTGCCAACCCAAACGGCTTACAATATGGATGGAAATGGCTAGCATCTTTCATCAACTTAAAAGCAGAGCCAGATATTTGTGCCACATTGATCTTAGATTTCTTCACAGTTTGTGGCTCTGAGTTCTACAAAGTCTATGGCAAACAATGTGTAAAGATGATTAAAGTGATAACCACAAATTATATGGAAATACTTGGAAAGATTGATGAAGGTGGACCAAAAACAAGACTTGAGCTTTTCCTTCAGAATGTTTTGAAAACAGGCTATATAGAGCCTCCAAAAGGTCAACTGCCCCAAAATACCTGGTAACAAAATGTTATGTTTGTCGAATATTGTACGACGATGAAGTATTATTGAGAAGAAATTAAAGTTATAATTGTCAATTTAGCATGACGAAAGAACTGTGACAAACAGAAAAAAAAATTGACAAAGTAATAAGTGAAATGTGACATAGCTTTAAGAGAAGTTGCGATTTTGTAAAGAAATTTTGCATGAATTATGAGAAATACTGATTTTTAAAATAAATATAATGTTGATTCAAATACAGATTAAATAGTTTTCTTGATAATGAATTCAATTGACTTTTATTATCATTGTATAAGACGTGTTCTTATTTGGCAGCATCATAATATCGGCACTACAAAATATGAGTGGTATATATGTATAAACGGCGGACAACGCAGACGTTGTCCTGCTGGTCATGCTATATAGATTCACATAAACCATTCTTAAATCCCTGAAAAAAAAAACAAAATTGATCCAGTCTTGGAAGTACTTTAGAGACAAACACACGCAGAGAAGTGTAATGTGTATTAAGAAGATAGCGACCTAGAGCGACCTGACTCTGGCCCATAATAAAATATAGTCAGCGCTTAGTAACTAGAGCTTAATCAGAAATTTTGAGATGCTGTTTTCATTCTTTATAAATAAAATAGCATCTCAAAACTTTGGATCTTGCTCTTGCTATTAATATAGGCTTATGAGATAGATAGATAAACCATCCATGGGCATTTCTCTTTGTCAAATGCCACCTATTTAGTAAGTCACAAAAATTTAGTTTTTTAAAGAATTTAAATCGACTATTACTTTATAAATTTATAATACCCTCCGTCCTCTTCGAACGCTTCCCACTTTCGATTCCGTCGCAGTCATGTACGTACTAAATATCGCAGTAATCTTTTTCTTTTTACTTGACACTGGCCATTGTAAAAAATCCGTAGCCGGTATCGTTAAAAAAAAATGTTGATCGAAACTGACATTGAAGTCCTGCTGTCAAAATTACATTGTTACGATTCTTCTCATTACGAATTTTTATTTTTTGTGTGCATTTATCTAAATCCCGTCCTTTATTCCTATAAATTACACACTAAATTAAACATTATGGGAGAATACGTGCTTTTTCTGTGATCCTACGATTACGTTACTTGTTTATTTAATTTATTGTACTTAAAGTGGTAGTGTGTTTTTCAAATGCTAGACGAAATGGATAATACAGGCTTATTTATGGCCGACGAAAAGGACAATAAAACCATTAAAGACAGAATATTTATGGCGAGGTATTCGGCGTTTAGTCCGTATAGGCTGATTCGTCGCGAAAATGGGTTCGAAAATCCGGTCGGTGCGTCAGATGCGATGTCTCGAAGTTTGTACTGCGGGATGAAGCCAATCGCTTCCTGGGACTACGTACAAGCCAATGCTCTGCCAACCGGTGGTGTGTTCAACCTTGAGTTTTCCCCGGAAGGGTAAGCGCGACCGGTTAACCTTGACTATGCTAATTAAACTGATAATTTGGCAATGAAATTTCAATAGAGGTTTCAGGAAAATCTGTTCTATAGCACACACAGTTTTTGAACTTTTGATTGAATGTTAGTTTTTGTGTTGGTGTATCTTTCTTGCTTCTCTTTCCTGTCAGTAAAGCAATTTAAATTTTTCACTTTTATAAGGTTAAGCAAGTATAATTGCATTAGTCATACTTCTGTTCCTCAATCCTTTATTGACGTTTTTTTAATGTAAACTTTGTTATTTGTGACTTGTGAATTGAGTTTAACTTATTGTGATTCTAGGACACTGCTGGTAGCAGCATGTGAGAAGAAATCAATTCAGATTTTTGACCCACTTACACACCAAAGAATACACACAGTGAATGGTGCCCATTCTGATTGCGTCAATTGTGTTAAGTAAGTTGTATTTATTAAACATATCAGGCTGCTCAACCTTTCAAGACAAGCACAGTAAAAAATCAATTTCTTAATATGGAGCATTATGCTAGCACGGGCTTTACTTAAAATTCTTAGCTTAGCATGGGATTAGACAATGTGATACATGCTGTATTATTTATACTATTGTATATTATTGTGTGTTTAACAAAGAATTTGAATTTGAATAATTTTCTAAGTGCAGGCATCAGAGTATCTGGGTGTTTTAATCCTCTTGATTTAGAGCTAACTCATTTGTGCTTCTGCTATAGTTGCTCAGCTATCTTTGTTTTTCATAAACATTTCCATTCATATAATTATTTTCATAGAAACATAAGTATGATTGAGTTCCACAAGAATTATAAACATTAAAATTTTTATGTTAAATGTTAAAAAGTTTTAGTAAGTCTTGTAGGTAAAAAGAAAAAGTTACTGTTAATCAGTTAAGATTAACAAATGAATATTGTATTTACAGATTTTTAGATGGTCGCATGTTTGCCACTTGCTCAGATGATACTACAATAGCATTATGGGATGTTAGAAATTTAAAAAAGAAGATTCGCTCTCTGCTTGGGCACTCAAATTGGGTCAAAAATATAGAGTTCTCTGTCAAGGACAAGTTGCTTGTAACCTCTGGATTGGACGGCAGTATATATACTTGGGATATTAATTCCTATACAGAATTCAACCTGGTATACCAAAGAGTATTTCATGCATCTGGCCTAATGAGATGCCGATTGTCTCCAAATGCCAAGCAAATGGTAATGTGCACTACGGGTGGCCTTCTGGTCATCATACATGATCTCAACCTGTCCACTTTGGCGCAGGACTTACACGGTTTTAAGGTATTTCACAATATTAAATGCTTTCCCACTTAGCTAAGGTTTAAATTTTTTTTAAGGTGTAAGGATCAATAAAATAAAAGAGTTAGGTTACTGTGCTTTAAAATTAAACAGAACTCCAAACCTTAAAGAATTTAAGGGGTGGTTCATCATTAGGATGTTATAGACATGACAAAAGAACTGTGACAAACAGAAGTTTTAGCCAAACTCTAACTATAACAAAGTGAAAACAATACACTGAATCCTAAGCGAAAAGTATAAAAGTTTGATCAACTGACACACTCTATGAGATTTTTGTACCAGTTTGTGTAATTATTAAATAATAGAAAAATAGATGTGATTATGCTATAATCAAAACATGACACTTGACCTCTAGGCCAGAGTTTATTAATTTTGATCATAACATCTCTGATTCCAGCCTAATTTGTATCGCCTAATGCAAATGAGCCAACAAGTGATTCCCATTGCGGCGAGCTATGACCATTTGTTTGACTTCAAACGTACGGAGAATAGAGTGGAGTTCGTATCTGATTTCCCTGATGGCAATGATGCAGAGGTTGTCAGTGCATTGCAGGTAATGACAGAACTTTAAGAATATTCGCAGCTATTTTATGTGCAAAGTACGATAAAATGTCACATGTGCCTGCAAAAGTCAATTTAGATGTATTAAACTATTTTTTTGTGTTTTTCTGCAATTTTTTTTTGACGACCTCCGTGGCGCAGTAATTGAGCACGTTATTAGCAGGGGTCGAGTTGGTGGTTCGAATCCCGACGACGAGACAAAGTTTTCAATGCTCCTGGGTTAGGAAGTGTATTAAATATGTGTATCATATAAAAATCTTAAATATATGTACAGTATCAAAGTGTTAAATATATTTCCGGTCTGGTATCCGTAACACAAGTTAAGTACAGGGCCCGATGGACGTGGTGTTAAGGATCCATAATCAAATCAATCAAATCAAAATCTTTTAATTCAAAACTAGTTGACCCCGCAGACGTTGTCCTGCCGAGCTATTTTATGAATCTAAACCATTCTCAGATCCCCTTGAACAAACACAAAATATTTCATCGAAATGGGTCCAGTCGTTTAAGAGAAGTTAAGTGACATACACACTCAGAGAAGAATTATATATTAGCTGTCATTTTACGTCAATTACATAGCTGTCATTTGCGTTTTGTTATTCCAAGTCTGATTCTTTTTGTTATACCGCGTTTTATAGTGACTGACGTTTCATGTCAAGTCATACGGGAACGCTGTCGAACGGGATAAAAAGTATCCTATGTCCG
>JAOTAV010000196.1:0-10734 GCA_026546445.1 Cyclargus thomasi | reverse complement strand
CCGTATTTCTTACTTATTACTAGAAGACGGGACGAACCTGAAGTCCACGCGAACGAAGTCGCGGGCAAAAGCTAGTACAATATATTATACATGTGTTTAATGTGTTATAAATTTTAGCTATTAAAGTATTATAAATGACTTTATATTTTTTTAAAAATCTATATATTTCTTGTATCTGCATATGCTACTTAGCATTGTATGTATATAGAATTGTCGTTGAAACTATATTTTAATCGCAGAATCGACAAATTACATTGAATTGAAATTGTAATATTAATTTTTTGGCCGTATGTTTTTAAGCCATTTTCTGCTACATTCTAACACGAATATTATGTGACTGCTTCAGATTTTGACGCAAGTCTCAAACTTTAGATTAAATCAGTGCTATCATTAAATTCTACTTTCATAAAGCTTGGAGGTGAGGTAGGAAAGGAAGGGCAGGTCACGCTTCTTAGTTCTTACCAGCCAGGTCTAAAGTTTCGTATACATTGGAAAGAGAGATATTATGTGACAAGTTTAAAACACCAACTTAAAAATTGTTAGCAGCTCTCGGACTATAAGAATTATTTCATTAAAAATGTTGTCCTTAGTACATTAAAATATTATTAATGAATATAATTGAAGACATAAGTGGAAGAAGCGGGTAAGTAACATTTTAAAAACTGCCGGATTTTTGCGTAATACATTTATATTTGCTTTAGACCCGGAAAATGGTTTGAAATTAAAATAGTGTGGATTTTATGTGTAGCTAGATAGACAAGCTAGATAGTGAAATCGCAAAATTACAAGATTTATCAAAAGTTTTTGTAAAAAATGAACATTTACTCAAATGTTGTAAAAATGTTAGTTATCCGCTTCTTCCACTTACGTCTTCAATTATGGTCAATATAATTAAATAAGGGCAGCAGTAAGCAATTAGGATAATCAATTATAATTCTTTTTTTAATTAGTTATGACTTTTGTGATGATAGTTAAGTAGAGTTTAGGCTACCTTAAGTTTATATCACATTTTTTCAAGGAAAATAATAACTAATGGAGTGAGAGGAGAAAATGAAAGATTTCCGTCGATAAACGATCAAAATTCAATCGAATCAAAATTTCGGTTCAACGCGTCTCACATGTCACAACTACTATTTTGCGTTTGCCCAATTTGGCGGTCGCGGTCATTAACCCTCTATCAATTTACAATTTTTAAGGCAAACGCATATTATATAATCATAAGCCTATAGAGTATAAAATCTCCACTACTTATTAAATTCTTTGCGTTCCTAATTTATTCTTACAAAATTATATAATACAAAATACCACGGCTAAGTGGAACTAACAAAACCATTGAATTTAAACTTCCTATTCTAAGGGCCTGTTTCACCGCTTACATACATTCTATAGTCTATTATTTAACCGACACGACTTTATTTGAAAGATGTCGTATGGAGAATCTATTAAAAAAGTTGTGAATAGCCTAACAGAAACTTTAACAGTAAGCAGTGAAACAGTGCCCTTAGTCAACAATATCTTGTCTATAAAGTAATAATTTGTGTATACTTTCTAAGTGCAGCGCACAATTTTAAATATCTTTTCAAAGTTATACTAATTCATTAAAATATCGAAAAATACACTATTTTGACTACATCTCGATAACGCTACCAACGAAATACACAGTCTACCGTTTTCTTGGAGAAAACAGACGAAGAAAGCTTTCGCAGTTGCATTGACCAGTGACCGGTTCCGACTCTAAGATCTTTCGTTGATATTTTCATTTAAAATAAATTAATTTATCTACTTAGCTATTTAGTTTTACAATCTTCGAATATTTCTTTCATTTCAATGCTCTTATGAATACCGTTCAATTGCTTTTTGTCGACTTTTGTATAGCTGTGTCTGTAGAAATTGTAGAATAGAAGAAGGAAGAAGGCGGTGTTGCAAATGATGAATATGCAAATATTCCTCGTCGGGGGACAATCGGATGACCTGATGGCAGCTATGTAGTGAAGTATCACGCTGACGAATTGTATCTGGAAAAAAATAATTCGTTTACTGCAGGCTTCGAAATAGGAACTTGCAGACTTTGTTTGACGACAGTGCATTTACTATAAAAGTTTTTTTTGTATTGATCTATGATATAACTGAGTGCTAAGCGCGAGTTCTTTTTCTCGTCCGTGAACGTGACCGTGAGAATCCCGTATGAAATTGAATGTGAAAAAAACTTCGTACTCGACACTCTGATAACGAGAACTTGATGTTTTACAAACGTGAGTTTGTCAACTTTGTTGTTGTCTGATGTTATAGTAATGATATTTTAGCAGAGGATAATAAAAGCTTATGTCTAGATTAGGCGAACGCAATAAAGCCTTACTATATTCACTATATCTTGCCTTTACTGGCTAAGTTTTAGCAACTTAGAAATAGGTCTACAATTTACCACGTTACTAATATATCATTCACTAAATCTTACCTTTAGTACTGGCTAAGTTTTAGCATGGTCAACTTAGAAATAAGTCTACAATATACCACGTTAATAAGTCACGTTAACGTACCATTTGGAAGCGTGTGATGTACTTCTTCCAGAAGATGTATTTGGTCACGTTCGGTCCCAACGCTGCCAATCCGTAGTAGGCATACATGAAGACGTGGACGAGAGAATTCAACAGGCCAATGAAGTAGACAGTATGAGTTGGCCAGTACTTTATCAGAGCCCAGGTGCCGATCATCATGCAGGAGTGATGGTATAGGTGGAGAAAGGTGATCTGAGTGTACTTCTTACGCAGAACGAAGAAGACCGTATCCAATAGTTCGGACACTTTCGCCATGAAGTATATCCACATTCCGTTTAGAATCTGAAACCAATAACTGCCTTAAGAACACTTCTTTAAAGGTAAGGCCTTTAAGCCATATTTCATGGATTTTAGGTTTGCTTAAGTATAGGGAAACTTCTAAATCTCTGCCACATGAATTTTTTGGATACTAAGCATCATATTTATGGATTTGTGTTTTGTTTATGTTCACATTAGATTGTTCTTAAGTCGTATGTTACGTGTATGCGAAAAATTTGAATTCTTGAATCAAGCTTACCTCTTTTCGATGATGATTGTCGTTCATGTAACATTTCTTCGGCAATATTCCTTTCTCCATGAAATCGTTAAAATACTGTAAAATAAAATAAAATCTTAATTTTTAGGGGCATTGGAATTACGTCTATCCGTCTGAATTCACCAAGAATTGATCTTTTGTTAAATCACTCAAAATTGCTTAATTTCAGTTTGTTCGTCGAACGTTTGTTAAATCACTCAACATTGCTTAATAAGCCTGAACAAATTGTTTGTATTCATAATAAATAATCAAATATTCACATATCCTTCATTTTATCTACGTTATTTTATTTAAATCCTGAATGACGCCAACTCCGTGAGAACAGAACATTTTTCTAAAAGATTTTAATGTGTCCTTTTTGCATCTCCAAAGCGAAATTTAATCTTAATTATTCTAGCCGCTTAAACGTGACTAAATACGTAGGTAGACAAACTTTTGCATTTACGTTATTAGATATTAGTACCACAGGGGAAATTGAAACAGCGCCGGTTGACGGACCTATTTATTTAGTTAGAGTATATCAGTGTAACGTTACTAACTTGCTGAGAGCCGCAATCTGGCGCTCTCAATTTCCCTGATATTATTGGACATACCAACTGCACCATGTACATGGAGAGTACGACTTGTATCGTGTTGTACACCAGGAGTACTCCCGTTAGCTTGAAGGGCTCCCTCTTCGTCATGAGAGCCGGCCCCACCTTCAGCACAAACAGCAGGTATACCGCCAGGATGATCAAGACCGGCCCCGGCGTCGCCATGAGCGGCAGCTCGTCAGCTTCTTCATCTAGAACAAAACTTTTAATTAAACTAAATTGAAAGTGAAATATAGCTTCCTCACCTTCATGAGTCTTCTATCGCTTTTCGCGTATACGTTTTTAACACGAGCTGCAAAATTATGGAATGACTGTTGCTGGCATTGCATTTTGTATTTTTTGATTAATATAACCTTCAATAAAAGAGCTCGTTTACTCTCTAATTATATAAAAAAAAATAAGCACTATTTTTAAAAATCGGACAAAAGTCTGTAGAGTATCAAATTTTAATTTTGGAGCCTTCAAAAAACAGTTTTACAGTATTTGCACTACACTACCTCCTTGATAATAACATGATCTCTTATAAAATCGGTCTCGTTAGTAAAACTTATGAGTTTTTTTTTTAATTATTATAGGAACTGGTCATATAGTAGGGGAGCCCAAATGGGGAATTTTGGATTTTCTCGAGCGACGCTTTCTTCGTGGTTATCATGGTATGAAAATCAGATAAATTTCTTATTTCGATTCTTAAAAAGTAATTTTTAAGTACCGAAAAAACTTCGAAACAGATTAAGATATGAGGTATTAAAAATACCCAAAAAATACTTTCATATAAAGCACAAATGATTTAAATGTACGGTAAGCCTGTAATAACATAAAACATCATAGCCTCATATTTTCATAACTACGCTTCCCAGATATTATGTAATGTCACTTGCTGTCAAAAATCATCCAATAAATGTTCAATATAAACAATTTTTTTTTGGAAAGGTCTTTTTTATTTATCTTTAAATCGCTGTAGCCTCTTATCCCACCGCTAAAATAAAAAACACCCTTAATATATTTTTCAACGTTTAACTAATCTCAAAATATACTAGGTCTTCATGACGCTCGAGCTACTACAAAATAGCACTTTCACCTCCCCGGATAATATACTAGTGGAAATTATGGATCTCTGTTAAGGAAAAGTACAAGAATGAAACATTTCGTTCACATCGCATATTTTGTTGTTTGTTCCATTCAACGCTGTTTAATTTTGTCTTTATTTATTGCCAAATTATTTAAAGAAGCATTGCAATCGAATTATGGAGTTTTTGTCTTGATTTCATTTCACACTATTGTATTAACACATAAAAGGTAGAGCAAGCGACCTTGCAAGGGCAGAAATTAATTGAAAATTAAATAATACGTATTTATTTAATTTCCAATTTTTATTATTAAAGTTAAACTACCACAGAAAAAAAAAATGATTCCAAACAACAAAAAACAATAATATGTTACTTTTTGTTAGGTTTACATTCTTTGCATAATCTCTACATGTCAGATATTTACCATGTGGAGAAAAAACTACTTGAGATCTGCAATCAGCAGTAAATGTTACCAACGTAATACCCATATTATAATAAAACGGTACATTATATAGATATAAATTTTATTTTATATATGTAAGTGGAGTCATTTTGAAATAGTTTTATATAATAAAATGTAAATATTTTAGGTTAATTGATATAAATTATTTGTTATACTTAGTGCTCGTTCTATCTGCTTGTGCTTAACTCGTATCTCTCTGTAGAGCTGCTGTAGAAATTTCTTTTTAGGAATAAGCAGTTCCTTTGTGTCGTCTTTCTCTGTTTATTGTATCATTGTTTGTTTCATGTTTACAATAAAGTGTTAAATAAAATAAAATAAATAAATATATAAGATACCGTACATAGTATTTTCTAGTCTGAAATCAGCTTTACTTAGACATGTTTTCTATTTCATGTTTAATTTATATTCCCATGCAAGAAAAGTTTGCGTTTAGTAAATATTTAAATACAATATTTAATTTGTGTCTATATATATATAGTAAACAATTGAAGCTACAGATAATTTATCAAGTTAATACGATACAGCGCTTAATAACATACAATATTTAATTTCTCTTAAGCCATAACTATTCAGAAATATCATACTCTATCGGGCTAAATTTGAATAAAATATGTATCCGTCATTCCGTTGCGACGAAATTTATTTATCGCACGAGAACCGTACATTTTTCCGGGATAAATGTGTCCTATATACATCCCAGAGATTCCAAGTATCGCCACCGAATTTCAGCCAAATCGGTTGAGTGGTTTAAGCGTAGAGAGCCAACAGACCGACAGACATATACGACAGTTTGGACGTTCCAAAAATTGACAATATGGAAGAATATATTCATCATAATTTTTATATATTATATATTTATCATAATCGGATTGATATTAAAACTTAATTTATTAATATCAATGGGAAAATGATAACAATCTAAGTGCTAAAATTAATTATGTTAACCAAATTAACATCGCAAAATTACGGTGTGAAAAACTTAAAGAGACAAAAACTAGTACTAATTTAAAATTCTTTAGTGTCTCATTACGTAATGCATTATATAATAGTTGAGAGCTTAATACAGAAATATTTTCTGGAAAAAAAACCTTTATAACCTTTTAATACCATATTCTTGACAGTTAGTTTATCTTCTATCTATATATATTATAATAAAACAGTGAAATTAATTGTCCGTCCGTACAATTAATATTTTTAAAAACTAATCAAAATAATTGCTCAGGAATAGTAATAGTATACGAATTGACAAAAAAGTTGTCTGTTTATCAGTTTGTCTGTTTGTACGCGTTAATCTCCGAAACTACCGAACGGATTCGAAAAAATCTTTTTTATTTAATAGCTGTTAAGCCTAGGCAACATAGGATACTTATTATCCCGGAAAAATATACGTTTTTTTTTAAACGGGCCAAACCACCACATATTCCCACTCCTGTATCTCCTGTGTCGCCAGGACCAGCAGCGGTATCTAACCACGAAACCCCTTTGATATGATCTCAGAGAGCCCGAGGGACGTGCTAGAGCTGTCTTTGGACTCGCAACGAAATTAATTAGAAGAATATAAGAGGTGTAGGAAGTATTCAATTTTCTCCCCATACAAAGCGGAGACAGCACAAAGTTGCAATGACCGAAACTCAAAGAACTTAAGGGGATGTACCACGGGAGTAAAAGTATTTTAATATTTGTGACTAATATTCTAGAGCTAGGTTAGTATTAGAATTGACTGTGTTAGACTGATACCAGTAATAATTGTGACAAAAACGCTTGAAGGCATGGAAATTCCTAGCGCTATCCACGAGATCACCGTAGTATGCGACGCCAGATTTACAATGTAGGTTGTTGAGCATTGTACTTCTTTCGTCATGTCAGTTTGTCTATACTTTCGTTTGTCTACTGACGCTACACTAACCCTGCAATTGTAGGTCTGATTGAGCCAGTTCCATCTGTTTATGCAAATGCTCCGACTCTGGAATACCAGCTTTCAAGCTTTTCGTAGCTACCGACCTCCGAGTTCCGAGGCCATCGATATTCAAAAGATTATAGGTCTTTATGACCAAATAACCATTTTGAATTTTGTACTGCTGTTATTAGTCCATATTTTCGAACTATTACTATAAATTCGAAAGTGTGTGTCGCTTAAGCCGCTGAACCTATTTTGATGAAATTTGGTATAAAGATAGTTTGGGTACCGGGAAAGGACATAGGATACTTTTTATACCGGAAAATGAACCTCAATCTGTAAGTAAATGAGAGAGTGTACGCATAGGCGTGCGTTCCAGCACCTCCCTCCTTACCCACGTCCACATCCTGAGGATGCACCGGTGTTGGGGCGAAACGCGCGTCGAGGTTTTCAAAAGGTGTGTGGTGATGGTGGTGTTTGCAAGTTCTTGCATGCGAGTGTACGCACAGGCAGAGTGCGTACACGTAAAGAGTCCACTGTGAAAGTAGCAGCGCTAAAAGCAAAAATAAATTCGTGATTTGTATGGCCAAGCGCCCGAGCGACATAAGTTTGTCCATACATATCACAAACATTTTTTTTTGCTTTCAATGCTAAAACTTTTACAGTGTACTCTAATATCAGGGACACATACGATCCCTACAGACTTATCACTTAATTTTGTTACACCCTGTATAATTATGTTTAAAAAAAGGGTAGCGTTTGTGTGTTGCGTCGGGTAATCTCCAAAGCTAATATTGAACCAATTTCATTAGGAATCTTTTACTATTAGAAAGCTTAATAAATCCGAGACTGCTATCTTAGGCATATGTAATTTTAAAAAATTCCACACAAAAAAGTTTGAAATAATTCCACACAAACAAGTCGTGAGCAACACCTAGTATGTAATAATATTTTGATATTTTTAACGAAATTTGAGTGTCCACCGAAATAGAACGGCTTATAGTGGAAAAGAAAAATGTTCCCGTGTGACAAACATTAAACTATCACATGGCAATGTTAAGGAAAATACTATCATTAAGTAATGTGATTAGTAAACATATTTGATACATTGTTTTAATTTATTGACTTTTAAGGGGTTCCGTACCCAAGGGGAAAAAACCGGGTTAATAAACTGTTAAAATAAAATTGTCAGCAGTTTCGCTAACTTTTAAACTGAGCCTAATGCCAGAATCAAGTCGATCGGTTGCACTATCAGGGACAAACAAACTTTTCTATTTTGAAAATTACTATGGATAAGAGTTAATATTAAATAAAATTTATTTACATCATTATAAACAACGTTGTATTTAATAGAACTTTACAGTATACGTAGTTAACTGCGACGTTCTATAAATTATCACCAAGTACCTAGTTAGTGCAATTCCAATTACGCTCAGATTAATTGATGGTAATTCTCGCCATCTTTATAACTGCTTCAAGGAAATTCCGGGGCTTATTACCATAATCTTTGATGACATCAACCCCAATATTGAAGCGATTATAGGGTAGTTATTCATGTAAATACCGGACGGAAAGGTAGCCGTTTTTAGTAAATATTGCGCTCATAACGTATTCAGGGAGGTATTCATTAGCGGAATTTACTTTGTATTGTCCGTGTATGTGACAGAATACACATTACGTGTTATTTCACGTTCACCTGACTGACGTGTTGTTGCGTTACAATGACTTTAGCGTTTCATTGCCAATAACTATTATAATAGTACAGTGTAAAGTGTGGAGCAGTGGTCACCAATTACTTTAGCCCGAGGTCCGTTGTGAGAAATAATTATCTTTGCGATCCACGTATTTTTTAGAAAATACAAAGAAAATTACGGAAATAATAAAGGTGTTTTTTAAAGTAAAATGTAATTTTTTATTTGCTTCGGTGTATATTTGGTGCGTATTACCGACTCTAGTGCAAGATGTTGTGTTCCGCGGTCCGCGATTTGATGACACCTGGTGTAAGAGTGTAGACCATAGGGGGGCGCCTTCATAAAGGCATTTAAGGCTTGTACCTATATGTGTCAACCATATAGTGTCAATGTATGGTACATTCTGAGTTTCGAACAATATTTCGAAATTTGAGTTTCGAATAATAACTAATATACAATTAATAAAAACAAGAAATAGGAATTTCCCTGTGGGGATTATAGTGTTATTTATTATTGTGTTTTATAAAAAATCGTTCATCATAACCGACTAGTTTCGTAGTTTATGCAATTTTTAAGATTTTTAGTGAACATCAATGTCCATGATACATTTTTTTTCTGATGAACTATAAGCTCAGGAAAAAAATTCCTCGCTTGAAGGTAGAGAATGATAAATAATCATTCTATCATATATATTTTTTGGGTAATATGCTTAACGTTTAACAGACTTATTAGAAACAAAACTTACCCCGATGGCACATGTACAAGCCTCAAGGGGGAGTGTGACTCGGTGTGCCGTGTGACAAGGAATGGGAGGGGAGTACCAACATTTTAAATATTGAGGTGGTTTCAATTTTTAGATGTAAAATTGGAAATTTGTAACACGGGGGGGAAGAAATGTATCATCACCTGTGACAAGGGATCTTAAAATTCATGACATGAATTTGTGTAACGTACATACTCGTACTTTATAGATGGTCCCATTGGTACTAATTATTTCTAATAACATTATTAAAAACATACTTTCCCACATTTAATACTCTAATAAAATATATTTTATTAAAGTTTTATAACTGTTTCTGTTGCGGTAGGTACACGATGTCGGTACAAGATAATATAAGATAATGACGTCAACATAACATACCTAAACTCATATAGTTGTCTAAAACTGTAAATGTCTGGGTTACATTTGTTATATATCTACCTATATTATTACTCAAAAAATGTTTAGCTTGAAAATAGTTTACATTGATGCGCAAACATTTTAGCAAAGAAATTTCCTTTTTTAAGGGTTAAAAGTTCATAACACAACATAATATTAAAATAAAAATATTTACGAATTCCGAGAGAAATAACACAAAATTTATAAACTAAAATGATTTCGTAAAGAACTTGATTGAGATTAGTTTTTAGGGCCAACAAACGTAGAGGACACATAATATCACAAACTTTAAACTAAATGCGTACAGACAAAATAAGCTTTCCAGGCTTTTAGCTAATTATAAGCGTAATGAGTTCAAAAAAAGCATATATACACAAAAACACAGAAAATATCAATGACAAAGTAGTGCATCATAAAATAAACTTTCATATAGTACCTGGAGGGGTTTAATAAAGTTTTATGAGTTAACTTGCTCGGGCTGCCCTGAGAGATGGATGTACTTACTTGTATAGTGAGCAATATGACTTTTCTATGCACAAAATGTACCTATATACCATTATACAGATTATTGTTTATAGTCGCAAAAATATGTTTATTTTGCGGTAGCCGTTCTAGTTTTCAAGCTCTAACCTATCCTAACCTATCATACGTTAGACGTTAGATGTACCGAATGTTTTAAATTTCATCAATTTATATCTATCTATGGACGCTTCACACCACGTCAATCTGGCCCCGTGCTAAGTACCCGAAGGACTTGTGTTACAGGTACCAGAC
>JAOTAV010000195.1:0-10736 GCA_026546445.1 Cyclargus thomasi | reverse complement strand
TGTATCACTTGTCCACACTTGTGCATAACAACGAATGTTTAATGTTCGATATTCTACCATTATCACACATTAAAAACGAAATAACACAAATTTAACAAAAAATTCAAAACTCACTTTATCTGGCCGAAATATATATATAAATATATGGCGTTAAAAGATAGATTTCAGAATATGTTAGAATAAAGAATTATACTATCACAAGAGTCGGCGAAAGCCGTACTTCCGTCTTTCATATTCATAATAGTATTATATATGGGAAAGTGTGTTTGTTCGTTTGTCCTTCCTTTACGCTCAAACGAAATTGATTAATAACTCCCAACACCGGTTTCGGTGGCGGTGGTCGAATTTGACATAAGACATTGAATATAAGCCTGTTACGCAGGAGTAATTTTATAGTGCCCAAGTGTCTCCGTACACTAGCACTTTGCTCTCATAACCCAGTAAGACGGATGACTTTTACATGATTTTTACATGCCCATCCGACGCATGGATTATCTTACTTGTCAGACAAAAAGGTGATTGCAGCCTGCATTGCTCTAACCAAACTTGGAAATAACATGTTTCCAACGCGGGAATCGAATCCTGCGAGGAGGCTATTAGCCAATTATTATTAGAGGTCTCTTTTAATGTTAAAAAATTAGTATATTTCTAAAGAAGGCTTAAAACAAAATTCGTATTTTTACTTGATATCCAAATTTTACGCAAGTAAAACCGCGGGCAAGAGTTACTTTAACAGCTGAGAGTTTATCTTTTTTTATGATATTTTGGGGGCAAGCGAGCGGACGGGTCACCTGATGGGAAGCAAGTGCCGAAACCTGTAAACTCACTTACTGAATGCCGTTTTATGTAAGGCCGTGGTATCACTTCAGTCAAGCCGGCCCTTTCGTACCAAAGCATGGCTCTCCCACGGCATTATTATCCGTATTATGTACTTGAGATCGAAAATTGTGACATTGGTACACGCCTCCACCGGGGTTTGAACCTGCACCCTCTCGAGTTCGAACCAAATAATAGCTTATTTTTTTTTTTTAACAAATTGCAAACAGCTTAGCTTCTTGCAACTTGGCCTCTCCAAACTGCGAATAATAAAAAGTTAAAAACTAAGGAAGAGTAAAACAAAAATTATGCACGAGACTTAAAAAATGTATACCATTTTTTATACGTTTTAATTTTTAACTAACTTTGGGTGCCAGTTGAAAGGAACCAATTTTGAAACGGATACAGCATGGGAGCTCTCATGCTATATCCTAGCTAGGTTTTCGTAGTTTTTATTATTCGTAGCAAATGGCTTATAAATTTTTAAATAGCTCAGCTCCTTGCGTCGATTATCCAAAGAATACTCTTGTCATCTATAACGCAGGAAATTGAAAGAGTTGACGGATCTTTTGTCATCGGAATATGTCAATTTCATGTAAGTTAGGCTGGGTTCGACAAAACCGGACCAAATCACTTAGATCTACAACTTGTATCTCTTTCAACCTGTCTGATTGTACCTCGAGCTTCCTGAGATGCAGGTTTTTTGTGCTTGGATACCACTGCCTATCCTGGCGACACAGGAGATTCAGTGTAGTAGGATAATGACCGTTTAAAAAAGGATACTCTTATCATTGCCAACCTAATCCTTATCTTACCCCTGTAGCGCACGCGGTCCGTCATGCGTGAAAATGAATGTTATAAAAGTGCTCGCACAACGCACCAATTATCATAGACAGTAGAAGTACTATACATGTCCCTTGCCCTGACAACAGCTGGCGATGGAATGGTTGAAATTGGTTAGTGATGTGACGTGCTTGTGATGTGTTGTGATGTGCAAATATGGATGATGCAGATAAGCCTTCTTTCTCCTCTGACACTAATATCAGTGATGAAATTTTGAGTTGCAAAAGATAAAATTCTTATTCAAATGACAAAAATAGTTTTCAGAATTCGTTAAGCAAAAATTTTGTTGACCGAATGACACTGATAAATGTAGTCATTTGTATATTTATTTTTTTTTCCTTAATAAAAGTAGTCGTTTATTTATGAAAAATATACAAAGCTTTTGTTTCGATTTTTTAGTCCTTGATGGAATTTTTCTTAATTAGGAAAAAGCTCTTTATTTTTTCTCTAGAATCATTCGAAAATAAACATTTTCCTACTTGTTATTTTTCACGAAAAATAAGTAGAGTGTACTTTGTATCGTAAAATCCCTAATTATTTGGTAATAATTTCTTAGGAAAGTTGTATTTTATTTTCATTTCTCTAAAAAACAAATGGATAAATTTTGTAAAAACAATTATTCAAGATAATTGTTTTTCTATATCAAGGACGTAATAAATATTGAAACATATTTCTTGTTTGGTTTCAGTGTTAAGTTATAGACTTTTTTCACAATTTAAACATAAAAGATTCACTTAAATTTGTCTTTTGCTTTGTTTTTATTTATTTATTTATTTTTTAAACCACTTCAATCTGGCCCCGTACTAAGTACCCCAGAGACTTGTGTTACAGGTACCAGACAACGAAAATATATTTTTATACTATACACATATTTAAGATTTTTTTATATATTACATATATTTAATACACATCCATGACCTAGGAACATTTTGTTCCGAAAAACTTTTTGTTCCGTCGGCGGGATTCGAACCCGCGACCCCTGACGTGAGCGCTAGCGCTCCATTCCTTAACATACTTTATTTGCAAATGCAAATAAAGTATGTCTCTATAATTAATGACAAATTATTTGATTTACGTAGAAATTACACAGTAAAATATACAAACTTATAACACGTATAAATACTATAAAAAGAAAACCTTTTCCAAATCGCCCCCAACTGGCAGAGTACCAAGCAAACTGATAGCATTGCCCCGTTGGATGGCAATTGCTATCCGTTGTGCCAGGTAGCTCCCAATTGCTTTTTGATTAAAAAGTTACCTTTTTTAGAGGAAATATATAAATTCTAAAAAAATGTAATATAAATTACAAACTATAAAAAAATTCTAATAAAATAGAAAAATATCTATCGAAGACATTGGTCCATAGCTAGTTGAAAGACCAGTCGTTTGGTTTAAATATATCAATTCCACGTGTAGGGTCGTCGTGATTAGTGCTCGAGGTCTGACATAACGCAAAATTTCTTAGGTCTATATTAAATATAGATTAATGTAGCCTACATCATTTTACTTAGCAAATTATCGAAAAAGAAATATCCTCTGCAGAAATTTCTAATATTAAACTATGTTATTGCATATAGTGCTGGCGTCTGAAGAATTTAATGTTGCTTCCGTTATATTGAGCACATATAATGGAGTTTCCTGTATCTAGCGCATTTCCTGTAGGGAGGATGTTAGTTAGGTGTTTTGTATTTTTATTTCTTGAAGTATAATAGTGATTGTTTTTTATATTTCTTATTTATTACTGACGTCAGTGTTTTGCTGTGCATTTCTCAGCTGAATTATCTCGATGGTTAAATGGTTGAATTGATGTTGAATGATGATAAAGTTTGATGCTCTGAAAATGCATAAGTATTTAAAAATTTTGCTATTTTCATGGCACATTGACGCAGTTCCGTCTCTTTTTCTAATATACGTCAAAACGGTAAAGACCCAGGGTGTAACAAAAGTATGTAATAATACTTTCAGGTGTATGCGATCCCCCTAAACAGTCAACTGAGAAAGTGGCAGCACTGAAAAAACGTTTTTTTTTGTGATTTGTACGGGCAGGCACTTACTACTTGAGTTTTCTCGAACAAATCACAAGAAATGTTTTTCGTTTTCCGTCCTGCTATTTATCAACACTTTACAGGGGTCGACTCATACACACCCTTAAGTAATATTAACACTTACTTTAATGCGCCCCTTTATACGTTAGCTAGATACTGATACCAAGTTACAGTTTAATAGAGAACGGACAAGATAGAATAAGAAACTGCGTTATGTTTTAGGTGTAAAATAGTGGGATTGAGATATTACATCTTATGTGTTTACTCAAGATTGTGTGCAATTGTGTGTAATGTGTAAAAAAATAATAATACATTTCTTTGCAATAAAATAAGTGGATTTTAATAGTCCAAAGCAAAATAACTGGCGCACTCCGAAACATTTAATAATTTCTAAATGAATTTCACGTAGAACGCATGAATTGATCTGGAAATGTTCATTTAATTAATGATGAAGTTATAAAGAGTTTCTGAGTGCGGTATTCTAGAGTTGTTTTATATTATTAGTATATGTTAGTATTAGTATAAGTTAGAGTTTATATTATTTGTATAAGTGTATGTTTTTTTTTCTTTTCAGTTCGCTCTTCTTGTAGCTGTTGCTTCAATAACAACTAAGGCAGATGGACCAAAGTGAGTATTTTAATAAGTTTTGTGAAAATGTATTAAACTATTAATATAGTGTGTGGTAATAAACTAACACTTACATATATTTAACCTGGAAATTGTTTTATACATCGTAAACACTATACCCTATTATATATTCGTAAAAAAAATAAATCAGTGTTTAAGTAATCAATATTTGCAGTCCCTTTATTGATAACGTCACAGGACAGAAAGGGACAGCAAACCTTGATTAGTTAAACAATGCTTAAATCTTTTTATTAGTAAGGGGTTTAATACTTAAATCATTAAACTGATTCATGTGATTACAAATATTATTATGTACAAAATGTATATTTCTTTACTACATAGGTGTCTCTCTGTAGCGACTTGCGATGTTTCTAATGCTAATTTTAAATTAATTTTCTGCAATTACTCAAAACATGCTGTTGCTCTAACTTTGTGGCCTGTTTCACAATATCTTTATATTATTTTTTTTTTCTTCATGTTATAAAGCGAAAAAGTTAAAAAATATTGAAAATCAGTCCTCAACCCCTAGCCAATTTCGGCTGACTAGAAACCATGTTTGTTTTTTTTTTGCTATTGTTAACCCGTGTCATGCTCTGCGACAATTGCGAATAAATCACGCGTATAATAATAGAATGCTATGAAAGCGCCAATTAATGTGACAGAATTAATATTAGTACCGACTGTAACGAATACCGACGTCGCCAGGGAAAGCGCGTGCGTTCACTCGCGGAAGTACTAGCGAATTCACCGTATAGTTTTACATTGCTAATACGTATAGTTTGCAATTACCTGTATAATAGAGGTGTGGCTGATTACTTATAAAAAGTTTGAGGTTTATACCCATGACGATGGACTTTGCTTTGTTTTATTGCTGTGCGCAACTTTTTGATGATTCGAAGCGAAAGTTGTTTCACAATCGCCTTATGAGTTAAGATCCTGATTGCAGCTCGTCTCAGAGAATTTCGGCAATTTTTTTCTTGATAGGCGATTGTGAACAACATGTTAGTATCGTCTGAGATTCGTGAACGATTTCTCAAGAACATTTCTCTTTGTTGCAGGAAGAAAATCCGCATACATCTACCACAGAAAGTGAAGCATATACATCACCATAAGAAGATATACATAACGAACCACCCCGCGACCGCCCAGTATGCGCCAGCGTACATGCCCAGCGCTGAGGGGTCGGTGTCGGTGCCCAACGTCATGCCGCTCGTGCCACTCAACTCCGACATGTTCGATGAACAGCGACTCCCGGGAGTGTCCGCTGCTGCAGCCCAGCTGCTGCCCCTCTACCACGCCCGTGGCTACTACGGACCCACTAACACCGAAATCGAGGAGGACGAATTCGAAGTCCCCGACGACGAATACGTCCCGTCCGCCTTCCCGTCGTCTCCGCTACCTCCCAGGGCCCCCAAGAGGGTCAAGATCATCAAAATCAACGAACAACCCCGCAAAAAAATTGTCAAAAAAGGCAAACCCAAACGTGGCCCCGTCCGTAAACCCGTCCCCGCGGTCATAGAAGGTGAACACCCCGTCTCCACCTTCCACGAACAGTTCTATTCTGACATCGACGGTTCCGGCACCATTAGGAAAATCAGGAAACCTCCGCGTGTCGAAAAGATCATCGACGGAGACACCGAGCATATTCACACTTACAGCGAAGAACATATCCACAAGATGCAGTACGACGACGGCCAGAAAATAGCAAGCGTGATCGGTGTCGACCCTCTCACTGGAATGTCAGCGATCGGCGGGGCACAACAGATCATACCTCTGAAAAACGGACACACGTTGGTGGCGGTGCCCGCTAATAGTTTCGGAAGCTTGGCGCCTATCGGGCCGCTGGGTGGGCCACAATTCGAGTACGCAGCCTACAATCCTCGAGAGGTAACCCACGATCATATATTCCATGATCATGGTGAAATACCAGCAGACGTTGAAATAAACAAAGAATCTCTCGGTTTACCACCCAAAGTTTCCTATAACACTCAAGGACTACGCATAAGCGGAGGCGTTGCTCGACCCAAACCCAAAAGTCCTCTTAAAACCAAAAAACCCGCAAAACCTATAATACCAACTGACTTCTCGTATTACGAAGGTATATACGCACCGGCGACTAAGCCAAAGAAAGCACCGAGGAACAAACTGAACGTGAATGGCTACGATCCGGCAGATGATATAGACCTCAGTAATTTTAGACCCGTGCCCGATTTAGGGTACAGAGATAAGAGAACTAAATCCCGGTACCCTCTTGGAGTGTACTTCGGTAAAACGGGAAACGACTTTCGCAGTCAACAATCGAATCCCCCAGCACCATTTTCGGTTTCATCGACGGTAGTCCACGATTATAAGCCTAATAGCTACGCCGGCGCCGGAACCACTGGCGCTAGTTTCGGCAAACACAAGGACTCCTACGGAAATTACAAGAATTCGTACACAAACAATTTCGACTACGACTCCTATTCCGCGGGATCAAACTTGTACACTTCCGAGGATAAAAACGACGTTGGATTTGAAACGCAACATAAAAGAGGAAAGAAGAAGTCGGTATCAACACAGAACATCAGTTTCGGCAACCAAGACCACATATCTATAGTCGATCATTTGAACAACGTTCGGGATGAAACAAGCCCGGAACCGACTGCGCTAGATAATATTGATCAGTTTGATGATCAATCGGTAACAAACATTGATATATTGAGTCCATCGTCGCCAGCACACCAATACTATTCAGCGATGGCTGCAAAAGCATTTCAAGATCCTCTAGCTGTCCCGGAAGCATCGAACGATAATTTTGAATACGTGGAAGCACCGATATCATCGACGACTCCGTTCACACCTTCAGTCGCAACCACAGAATCTACTCCTGAATCCACTTACGTCATCGAGATAAAACCCAGGCTAAAAGACACGCATAAGACTAACACGGAACTCGAGAATCAAATGGACAGACATAAAGACACACAGGCTGTTTCTAATGAGTTTAGGTACTCAGCCGGTCACAGCCCCGAAAGATTGCGTTCCCACGACCAGGACACGAGCACAGTGCGCGGAAAACTAAAATATGGAGATAAAATCTAGCATATTGTTAGTTTTAGTGTGTAGGTATGCGTGATCATAGCTCTATATGTTGTGTTGCCAGTGAGATAACTATTTATGTTCTTAACTTATTTATCCGTAGTAACCACGTAGGTGTAAATAGATTTGAATCATGCATTTTATGTAAATTCTTAGTTGAGTTTGTTATGTAAGTATCGAAATAAATACAAATTATTTCATGTTGTCGTTTGTTACATTTTTTTTATAACAAAATCGTTTATTTGCAAAAACATGGTAGATACAATATAAGATGTTAGATATAATAATAATATCTATTGACGCTTTACACCGTAAGTCTGACCCCGTGGTAAGTACTTGACTTAGGTTACGGGTACCAGGCAACGGAAGTATTATTTTTAATTTTAAAATAAATTTATAATTATATTGTTAATTTTAAAATAAATTAGTAAAATTCAAAGTTATGATACATAATATGTCATGTCATGTCTGTATGATATATATAGATACTTATTCAAAATGAATGTTAATTCGCTAAAGGATCCTCTTCATTATCGGTGAATACAGACAATGACACGCGAACACTATTACGTTAAGGGCATAATCTCCTCTGTTCGCCGATATTTGTATATTGAGTTGACAAATCACGACGGCCGATTGTGTGGACGCTTGCACGATGATCGTGCCGAATAACGAACAGCAAACATCGGCGATAATAAAGAGTTTGCACCATTAAAAAAAAAACAAATTATCTATTACATAAAAAAGTCGGGTTTTCCTTCCTGATGATATAACTGGATGCACGAACCGATTTCTACGGCTTTGCATTCGTCGGAAAGGTTTCGGGCTCCATGAGATTTGTAGCAAAAAAATCTGGAAAATTTTCAAGAGAAAAGTTACTAAATGGACGGGCAATAGCTAGTTCTAAATACATTATTGATTTATTACTATTTATTAAAATATTCTTCGACCATTAGAATACTTCTTTATTGGTTGGAAATTCGACCAACTTTCTCAAAATTTTAATCTCAGACTTTAATATGGTGTAAAAGTCTGGTTACGAGACCATTAAATAAAAAAAAATTCAACCATAAACCAAAGAGTATTTCATGTGTGATTATCGTATCATGTCAAAATATTGTAGTGTGCGTGTTGTTGTGAGTGTAGCGTTTTATTTATTAAAAATATGCAAGATTAAAGCATTTTAAAATAATATCGGTATTCCATGTTCCTCCTCCGTTTCAACTATAACTGGGTAAAATTTCATGCTTATATATTATATATCCACGCGACTTTCGTAAAAAGCAGCACAAAATTTTCCGCTCGCGTATTAATATTTAGAATTTATTTTATGCTGCAAAATCTCCCGATACTACAAACTATTTAATGTTATCAGGCGTCTAATTAGTAAAGGCGATTATAGACGTCTCTTTTGCTCGACATGCACGAGGTCAGTTTTAAAAGTCAGAACAGCAAGCTAGTATCAGTGAGCTTTCAAGCTAATATTTCTGGCTTTGTTTAGACAAAAATTACTTAATTTTTAAAATAGTAGACATTATGGATGCTTAACTAGGATTCCTAAAAGCTATTTCACTCCAATGACAACAACAAAGAAACACAACACGTTGCTGTCTATTTTGATTTGTACAGAAATTACTTTTTTTTTTTTGACAGAGGGTCAACGACCGCTACCAACTAGATTGAGCGAGAACACTATAGTGCCTTACTTGTACACACGTTACGTCATTTTACAGGAAACCATTGTGGATTTGATTGATCTGAAATTGGTTCTATGGTTAATAGATCCTAGCACTGACGTCAAGAGATTACAAGCCGCTTAACGCTTCAAAGGAATAGTATAGGAAGATTAATTTCAGTATGGAGCATTCAGAGCCTGCCCTGATCAAAGCATTGAGATAGTGCTTATATTCGTCGTGGATTATATCATAATGGCTTTTAGACTAATTGAAGGCATTCAACATGTATCGAGTAACGTGCTATGCTCTGCATCGATACATTCAATTTAGTTAATTTGAATAAATTATAATTTATTTTAATTACATTATATTCATTGAGTATTGTGCTGGTAAGTAAGAGCAAAATACAGATTGCAGTATATATAATTAAAATTAAAAGTGCAATATTTTTTTATTAGTGCCTGTAAAAAATAAATAGCAATTATTCTTTAGTAAATTGCTCAATTATTCTATACCATTTACAATATAATTTAGTTTAAATAATTAAATAGCACACGTGTATGTTCAGATAAAATGTGCTTAAAAACCATATATGTCGTTTAAAAAAAGGGTGTTTCTAAGGATAACAAACTAACTGTACAGTCACTCAAGTACGGAATATTAGATAGCATTGGTTTGACTAACATATTTATTTATACATTTATTTAAAAATTGTTTAATCTAAATAAAATAAAAAAAAAATAATTCTGCATCACGCTATCGAAGTTTTCGTAACACGGCGGTATATTTACAACAGCTGAAATGTATCACGTGGCCTGACCGAGTATAACACCTCCTTCGGTCGGAAGATCTTCCTTTGGCCACCACGTTCATATCCCATGAAGTTGATAGCGAAAAAATGTTAACGGGCTAACTAAGCCCCCACCTTGTCGTACCGCAAACCCTGGATAGTCAAGGGAGTCACTGCTGTAGATGAAGCTTCACCGATGACCGACTCGACTAAGGATAAAATATGTTTTCTATATCTAATATACATATAATAATTATAAAATAATCAATGTGGGGGTGCTAAGGAACAGTAATAGAACAGACATTTTCAGACACAATAAGCTCGTTCGACCATGATTCCGGTATCGTCATCGGATGTCAATATCGCAAGTAAATTGTACTTCTATATCTATAAACATATTATATAAATATAATAAAACAGTAAAATTGGTATGTCTGTACATTTAATAATTTTACAAAATAATCAATGTTAGGGTGCTGAGGAACAGTAATAGAACACGTGTCGACAAAAAAAAAGTTGTCTATTTATCTGTTTGTCGGTTTGTACGCGCTAATCTCAGGAACTACTGAACGGATTTGAATAAATCTTATTTTGTTTAACAGCTGTTAGGTCTGGGCAACATATAGGATACTTTTTATTTCGGGAAAGTGTATGGTTCCAGCGTGATATACAATTTTTTGCGCAAGTTGCGAGCACCAACTAATAACAATATAAGTCAATATATAACTGGATTTACAAAATTTTATAATCCAGAACATTATACTATGATAAATTAATAATAATGAAATCAAATCAAAATCTTTTTATTCAAAATAAGTACTTTAAGTACACTTTCTGAACGTCGAGACTACGATGCCTACC
>JAOTAV010000194.1:0-10736 GCA_026546445.1 Cyclargus thomasi | reverse complement strand
CTAAAAGACCGAGTTCGATGCCCACTATCTAATTTTTAATTTTATGTTTTTCTTTAATGAATTTTAATCATAAGTACCCTTCTTTTTTATTATAAATAGATTCTCTAGTTAAATTGTTATTAACCCATGATTTAAAATCAAAAAATGCTGAAAATCTTGCATTGACATCTCTTTTCAGAATGTCTATGGTTCTTGAAATAGTGTAGTATTCAAAGTAATTTTCATTAAATAAGGAAGATTTTAATTTACGAGTATAGAATTTTTTATCGAGAGTGCATATTTGATTGGATATTTGCGTTAATAACAATTTAATAAACCTTGCAAGGTTTTCTAATTCATTATCAAACATTTCTTTTAGAACTTTTAATGTAGCTTCGTTATAAAAAAATTTCTTTGGAATATCAAAAAATTTGTTTTGTTTCATACTAGTTTTGTCTTCAACACTTACCATACTAATAAGCTTCTTTCTTAAGATAGATATTTCTTTAAACATTACAATAAGATTATCTTTGTAAGATATTTTTTCTTTCAAGAAAACACAGGTATCATACCACGGATTTTCAATATATTCTTTAATTTCGTGATTTAAAAATTCAAGAATCTGTTTTGATTTTTCTAAATAAATATAAGTTTGAAATACTCTTGTAAAATCATTCTTTATAATTTCGTTTTTTGTAATAGGAGAACTTACAGTAATTTGAAAGCTTCCTGAGTTTGTCTTCGTATCAATAGAAACATATTCTGAATCATTATTAATATATCCTGCAGATATTTCTGCATCTGATTGGAAATCATCATTTTGAGATTGCTTATATTGATCTATAACTCTATCCTCTGAAGAAGAATCAGTATTCGTTGTGTCTTTTGATCCTGCTGATTGTTCTGACATACTATTGTTTTGTAAATTGTTATTTGAATGTAGATCTCTAGATGGTCCTGGTAATTCTGTTTCGACTGTTTCAGATTTTTGTATATTTTCAGGCATCATATTTTTAGGTATTTGTGGATATATTCCACGCTTCCAACTATCAACCTTGGTGTAAGAGCGTGAACGTTTACATTTAAAATCACCACTATTACTTGGAGTTTTTATTTTTCTAGTAGGAACTCTAACATCTTTATCTTCATTGTTATCTATTTTATCATAGTTATTTGTTAATTCCTTTTCAATTATTGAATTGTATTTTGAGTTAATATAATTTAAAAAAGAATTAAATTCTACGTTTGAATTTAAAGAATTTGATTTATAAGAAGTTCGCCTAATTTTACTGTCCTGTACAAAATTAAAATTATTAAAAGATTCATTATCTTTTTTGTTGCTAAAAACACTTTTATTTCTTTCTAATTCACTTATTTGAAATTTTAGATTAGTTTTTAATTCTTTAAGATGACTGATAACAAACTCTTCCTTTTCTTTAGAAAGTGAAGAATGATAAACATTTCCAATAATTTTTAGTTTTTTTGTATAACTTGCTTTGTTCCATTCTTTATGTACTTTGTTAAACAACGGCAAAAATGAGTTCTTAAATTTTAAATTTCTATTATAAATCAAATCATTCATTTTTGAAAAAATACGCTCATTTTGAAACTTACTTAATTTTGTTATCAATGAGGATTTTTTAGAAATCTGATCTACTTTATCGCAAGCATTTAAATCTTTAAGATCTTCGTGGATCTCTTTAACTTTTTCCGAAAGAATCTTTGTACAAAGATTAATGTTTCTATTTAACGAAAACATTTCTTTAATACCAATAAGATAGGTAAATACCAGATTATTCATTTTATTGTAATCCATTTTCGTAATTATGTCATCGTAAATTTCATAAAGAACATTGAAATTGTTATTTTGGATAAAATTTGTATCAAAATTTTCTAACTCATTATTATATTCGCAGATTTTTGATTCGGAAGAATAGACATGGTATCCAGAAAACAACTTTACGAATTTTCTAATTTGTTCAATTTTTACTTCATTCGTTATCTCTTTCTCGAATAAAAAAGGAAATAAACCTAAAAATTTCTCAATAACTTGGTCTACTCTCGTAGATTCACTATAAGCTACTCTAGTTTTGTTTAGAACAAAATTGAAAAAACTTTCTTTGGACCCTGAAATGGAGCTTGTGTTTTCAGAGGTGATTGGCAATAAAAAATCTCTTAGTTTTACATTGTTATTGTAAAACTCTTCTATTTCACATGATAAGGATTTGGTATACTTAAGAGTTTCCAAAGTTTGTGCATGTTTTTTAAAGGTCTTATCCAACGAATTTATATGCTTTAAATGGTCTTGACTTCCTTCTAAGTGGAACTTATATCTAGGTTCGGCATTACTTAAAACTTCTTCGTAATTAATACTTGTATTACTTTCAAATAACAAATTAGAATAAGTTGAGGCCCTAATATTCCTAAACAAACAAAAGCACAGAGTAATTAACTCTAGAAACTTTAACATAACAAAAAAAATAACAAATTTTAGGATTTTATACTTTTTTTTTGATCGAAAAATATTTTAAAGCAAAAACAATTGGTTTTGCTTTAAAAATTTGAAAAACAAAGAAGTATACATTTATAAGATAAATGAAAAATATTTCATTAACAAAACCATTATAACAATGTTTAATGAAGACAAGGTTTTTAAATTATTTTTTCATTACATAATTTTTAAAAAAAGTCATTCCTTAATTTCAAAGATATTTTCATTCTAATTAGGCAATAAAATTTTGTTTTCATAAAAAATTTTTTATAAAAAATAAGGTAAAAATTTTTAGCTAAATTTTAATAAAACGACATTAGAAATATAAATTGGTTTACAATTCTTTAAAAATTAATCCAAATTTTGAATTTTATTTAAACAATGAATTAATAAATGAAAGCAAATGTTTTTTAAGTTTTTAAATTAAGAAATTACAATTTAAATTCATAAACTAAAAATTTATAAAAAAAAAATTAAAATCCCGTTGTATTTTTAACGAACATACTTTTTTATACCCAAAGGAATAATTTAATTATAAATAATAATATAATGGTTTAAATTATTTTTTGTATTTCTTTAATTTAATTTCTTTATTAAGTATTCGTAATTTGTAAATTTAAGAATTTACGGAGTAACCATTTGATAATTTTTAGAGTAATATTTTTAAAATACAAATCTTACAACTTTCAAATTCCAACCCAAATCTCATTTATAATTAAAAGATAAACAGCTCTTGATTTATGCGAAGAGAAGTAACATCATCAAAGCCACAACGATTATTTTCTATGGTCTGTAACAATTTTTTATGTTAGGATTGTCTTGTCATAGAATGATATCTTATGGAATAGTTATTTTATTGGCATATATTGGCTTCAACTGAAACCAAATTAAGATCTTTAAAAAACGTAACTAAAAGACAAAAACTTTAGTAAAAAAATTTATATTTGTATTTAACAATTATGTAAAACAATTCTTTGACTTAGAAAATAATACAAAGTATACTTGTTAGAGAACTAAAGAATATTCCACTTTTGATTTACGAATACTAAAAATTATTAGAATTTTAGGAAAGCAGCCCATATTAATATTTGAAAAAAACAAGATTTAAAAATACTTAACAAAGGAATTTTTAGCTATATAATACATTAAAATAACAACTGTGATCCTTATGTTAAGACAAAGCGGTTTTTAATTTTCATACATACAAACTTATGGATATAATTATACAAATTAATTGTTAATATCAAGATAGAAAGCACCAAAGGTTAAAAAATCTCTCCTAAGAAGACAACATTTTTGAATAAAAAATTGAATTTTAATATAAAAAAGAAGGCTCTTACAATCATGAAATTTTAATTAATTTTCGAAAGAATTATACAAATATTTTTATTTCTAAATATCATACAAAACCTGGATAATGTTACATCTCATATGCTAAAGCTGTTACAATACTTTTATGTCTTCGTAATATCTACTAATTATCTTTCGCCACATCCCCAGAATAAATCCAAACCCAATAAATATTGGATATTAAAAAAAAATATAATATTTCACTTTTTTTTAAAAATGTAAAAATAATTAATAACAAACAAAAAGTGTATGCGATTTTTAATAATAATACTTATTTTATAAATTCGATGTGTAAATGAGTGATTTTCTTGACAAATCATTTGTTTTATGACTCTTTTAAAAATAATAAAAATATAAAGTTTTATTTTTTGTAGATTATTTTAATTTTATATTACAATTTATCTAAATAATATTCTAGATTTATATACAATTTTACCAAATTTATTAATATATCAGTTCAAAATCAAAAATTTAGACTATAACATCGAAAAATAACATTTTAATAAAATAAAGGGACTACGAATACGAAACTGATAAAAATTAAATAATTTCTAGACTTTAAAATTACCCTATAAAATTGTAAAATCTGCAATTTACAACCTATATTAAATTAATACTAGCAATGCATAATTCAATTAAGCTGATAAATCAAGATATAAAATTAAGGAAAACTTCTTACAAAGATTTAAGTACGTAAAAAAATAAGGTTACAGTCCAGAAAAAACTTAAAGGGAAAATATTTTCTTCCCAAAAAACACATCCTAAAAATATATTATAATCAATAAAAGAAAACTTATGAATTAGTTTAATTTAAATATTATTTCTAATAATTTTTTGAATATAGAAATTTATTATTGTCATAAAAATTTTACTAAATTCGAACTCCTTAATATATAAACTAAGATTTTTATTGTTTGCAAAATGGTTTCGCCTTAAAACCTTTTTAGCTATGACCATACTGCTTCAATTGATCGAGCATGAATTTTTGTGTCCGGATAAACAAAATTCATGAAAAGCTTAACTGATCTGTGGATAAATTTAGTAAAGGTTAAAAATAGTATGGCGGAAAAAATATATACTGAGGAGTTAAACACATGATTGAAGGAAAAATATTTAATGAAATTAATAAAATTACTGAATTTAATATCAAATAAATAAATTTAATAAATTATTGCAAATCTTAAAAATATATTGAATTTGAGTAATCTTATCAATTAATTCAAATGTTTTTTAAATGATTTTCGGAAAATGACAAATTTCAACCCACGTTAAAAATCAAATATCTACTGTTTTCTGCACGTTTAAATTTTTCTCTTGAACAAAATTCATCCAAATAATAATCTAAATATGCTCTCAGCTTAAACTTTAACTTTTTAATTTTTTTAAATCCTCATCTATAAATTCTCAATATTTTAAGTATGAGCGGGTGTAATTGGACCCATGTAGTGTTTAGAATGATTTACGGGTAGATGTGTATAGGGTACGTTTGTATACTCAAAGAAAATTAAATAGGCAGACTAAGAATCAGAGTATATTATTAATTCTTCTAGTATAAATTCTTTTATTGAAAATGATAGTATTTCTTTGGATCTCTTGTCCACATACCTTAATGGGTATCCGATGTGTTTCTCTTGATACATCCAAAAAGCCATTGCCTTTAAACCAACCTACCTTTATTGTATTTCCGTTTGCTAGAGAGTGTTTCATCAATCTCAACTTCTTTATTTAAGCCACAAATCTTTTTTAACCCTATTAACAGATTTCGGCTTATTTTTTCCCAATAATTTTAAATATTTTTATTATTGTTGAAGAAGAAAGGTGGAAACTTAAGCTAAGATCATAAACAACCCTTTATTCACACGAACCGGATATTACTTTAAATATCTCATTAAAGCTTAATTTAAAATTTTAAAAGCAGTATTGTGTTTTATAATTTCGTTTTTCTGGCAAAAATTACATGAATAAAAATATTTATCTTTTAATTTGTTTAAAAACCAAGTTTCATGTCCAATTCTTTGCATTTAAGGCATGGAAAATCTTTTCTTATGTATCCTTTATGTAAAAAAAACTCTATTAACACTGTTTCAGAGACATTTATATAACCTCTTTAATTTTTATATACATATTTAGTTATTTTTTAAGATAAAATAATATTTTAATTAATATGCTATTATAATTATTATTCATTAATATTTTAATTAATTGGTAAAATTATTCATCAATTAATTACCTTTATTTTTAATATTTGAAATATTTTGTTCAGAAATTATATTATTTTCATTTAATATTCTCCCGCCCATACTATTTTTAACCTTTACCGTCTCATTTTAATAATTAGAACTAACGAGAGAATTTCTTTTAAAATGAGTAAGCACAAAAGTTTGTTAAAAATTATAGTTACGGCTATCCGTATATAATACGCTTTCTAATATGTTAGAAACCATAAATTTTCTTCATATCAATTTTTCAACTTTAATAATTTTTGTGATCAAAAAAATATTCTAAAAAATGTTTCAAATATTAATCATATTTTGTATATAATATAATATTTTGAGGCTAAAAAAAATATTAAAAATCAAAAAAAATATATTTTATTATATAAAAAAGAAGTTAAAAAAATTTTAAATTAACTAAAATGTTCATTTTGATCAAAACTTAAGCATAAAAAAAATTGTTTTTTCGAAGCATGTGAGGCTTATGCTTAGCTGTCTACTTACTTCTTATAACTTCTAGTCAGCAAAATGCTGGTTGTCATGAAAAGTCTGATTTAAACTCATCAGAAACATGTCGTCGAAACCAAAGTACACCTCAAAGAAACTTACCCCATAGTTACTTTTATCCAGATTCATGGTTTGGTGGATTCAACACGACTTATGAGGTCATTTCAGAGCAGCCTTTATCTACTAAAAGTGAAACTTATTTTAGCTCTGATAAGAAAGAAGCAGAAGGAGCTATTGACAATGTTACTGATTATAAAGACAGACAGAATATTAATCCAAAGAGAGCTACACAAAGTTTACAAGAAAAAAAGGAAAATTTGTTTAGTTTTAATACAAGTGAAGATACATTAATAAATTTGGGACTAAAATCAGAAATTGATTCTAAATGCACCTGTGAATTTCCTAAATGTAGCAAATGTGGAAAAACAGTACCTAGAAATACACATCATATTTACTCGAGGCACTATAATGGACAGTATAAAAACGAAAACTACGTAAAAAAATCAAATTCTTTGTCAAATTTGTCTGATTTATTAGAAGATGTAACTTTGGGTTATTCCAATCATTGTTGTTTAAATCCACATTGCAAAATTGCACCAGATGATAAAATCTTACAAAAAGATGGCTGTTGTGATACTCAATGTGAATCTTTTTGCTGTGACTTGACAGATTTATTTGACGAAATAAACTGTTTTAGGAGTGATTCTACTATCGGTACTTGCATAGTTAGTGATTGCAGTAAGCTAGATTGTTCAATTTTTGAATGTTGTTCTTGTGACAATTGTAATTGCAACGATTGTAATTGTAATGGTTGTGATTGTAGTGGTTGTGATTGCAGTGATTGAGTGTGAAGTTAATGCTTTATTTGCAGCTTATTTGCTGTAATTGATGTGTTGTTTAATAACTCCTCAAAGACAATAAAAATTTTTATTTACGTGATTTTTTAATTTGCATATTTTAAAGTACATAAAAGTCATTTAGCAAAATAGGCACAGATTTCTTAAAATATTTTGCATAAAAAAAATAGAAAATTCATATTATCTTTGATCTGAAGCTATACGTTTTCTTTATAAATATCTTTATTATGAATTATTTGAATTGTTAATTTATAATTACAAAAAATGTAGTTTTAAATGTTATGTTTATTACTTAATTATATACTTTTTAGAATATGTTAATCTATTTTATATTTTAGAAACCATAAAAAATAGCATATTTACTTTTTTTATACCATTTTTTGTTTTATTACAATAAACAAGAAAAAACTACTTATTTGGTAAAATTACATTTATTTAATGTCATACTTAAAATTTTTCATATTAATCTAAAGCAGGGAATAAAATTATAAATAAAAAATATTATTTTACTTTTGAGTAAATAGGAATGGGGATAGTTTTTGTAGTGATTAAAAATTTGGACTTGGAAATAGAAGGAAGAAAAAAATTTCTTGAAATATCAAAAAATTATAAAGATATTAATTATATAGAAAATAGCAAAACTTGATTGATTTGTAGATATTTAGGATATTTATTCAATAAATCTTCTTCTGGGAAAGAACTCTGCGAAGTATTTGTTGTTATTAAGTTTCTAGAAGTAAAAAAATATGACAGATTTTATTATTTCTTTCAACCAATGACTTTAAAAAAATTTTAATAAAAACATCATTGGAAAAATCTTTATTCCAATATAATTAATAAGCATCGAGTCCTTTTAGTGAACTTTGATAACATTACCATGGCTTATTTGTTTGAAATAAAACTTTCTTTCTTTATTAATGCCCATAGACACTTTATATTCTTAAATGCTTCTTCGATTGAGTTTGCAAAATCAAATCTATAGTTTTTGTGATTATTCTTATATTGAAAGGGACATATAAGAGGACAATTTATCTGTAAATATTTATTTCATTGAGGATTTTTCAACAATCGTTTTACTGAAAGAATCTGTTGTTTCGTGTGACCAAAGCATGAAGATAATTGTGGAAGTCCACTGACCTCTGTATATCAGGGTGTCGCTATGAACGATGAAAGTTCGCAGCCTAAGAAAATAAGAAGGGTAAAAAATAAATTTAATAAAGTTAGCCAATCAGATTCGAATCTGGAAAAATACTATTTCAACAGAAGTAAATAAATATTATGACCCATTTTTTTAATAATAAAAAAAACAAAAAAACTATTTTTTTTAAAACTAACCAACAAACTTACAAGTCAATACCTTCCCTCATCCAGAGGTACCTTAAGAACGGGATGGGGGCAGTAGGGTACGATAATAATATAAACATAAGCTATAAATAGAGTGCTTCAAAGGTTTTAGCGAGTGAAAGACATATAGCATTTTGTGTTGTAATTAATTTTGTAGAAAGATATTAATCCATTTGTTCATTACAAATGATTATTTTTATATAATATTTAGAAGGTATAGCGAAATATTTTAGTATACATTTTCTATCCCTAGGCAACAAAAATATATTTTGCTCCTTCTTCTTATGATACTTTAAGACAGTGGAAGCGGTATTTACAAATATGCAGAAATTTAATTTTTAGCCCATTAAGTACTTTATTTTCATTATTAATTTTACATCTAAAATAAGAACACTCTATTTATATGTTTATTTTAAATTTAGCTATAAATTTTTATTTAATATTGAGCTTTTTTTAAGGTTGTTGTCCAAAAATCTTATTTTCATTCAATTAAATATAAAATTTATTTTAATTATATTTTTATATATCTTAATATTATTTTTGTAAATTTAAATTTTATTTACTTTAATTATATTTTTATTTATTAAATTTATTTTTAAATATTTTTCCAATAAAATGTGCTAAAAAATTATTTGATAGTTTTTTAAAATATAAAACATAAAATAAATTATACACAAGCATAAAGCATGAAAAGAAGTATGCCATTTTTTAATGATTCATTTTCTAAACAGAAAAACAAATTCACAGCACTAAAAAATAAATTAACCAACAAGAAAGAAGAAATAAAGGAGGAAAATTCATTTATAAAAAGCCTTAAAAAGGATTATAACATACTAGATAAAGAAGAAAAAAAAGAACCAGAATTAGCACAGCTTTTATTAGAGAAGGTGAATAAATTGGGAAAAAAGAATGTTTTAGAAAAGCGTCCTTTTTTAAAAGAAGATTTCTCCTTTTTAGATGAATCATTTAATTCTGTTCAATTAATAGAAAATTCTCTTAAAAATGAAAATTTAATTAATTTTAATTCAATTTTTAATAAAAAATTGGGAGAAAAAGAGAAAATTAAGAGATTAAAGAAAGTTTCCATTCCTTTAAAAGAACAATGTTCTTTTTTAGATTTAGCTTTAGAAGTAAAAATAGAAAAAATAAAATTTTCTGAGCTAAAATTAAAAGGAATAAAAAAAGTAGCAGAAGCTTCTTTTTCAGACGTATATTTACATGACAGTGTAATTTATAAGGTTATCCCATTAGATGTTGGGGATAAACCTAATTTAGATGATTTTATAAAAGAAACCTACATTCATCAAACAATTTCTAAAGAAAAAGGTGTGTGTAAATTAAAAAAAGTGTATTTGGCCAAAGGAAAATACTCTTCTTACTTTCTTAAAGCATGGGAAGAATTTAAAAAAGAAAAAGGGACTGACAACCAAAATCCAACTGAATACCCAAAAAATAATTTATTTGGCATTTTTGTTTTAGAAGAATGTGGCATTGATTTAGAAAAGTATATTTTTAAAAGTAAAGAAGAAGTATTTTGCATTTTAAACCAGATTTTTAGAACAATAAGCCATTTAGAAAAGGTGTATGAATTTGAACATAGAGATTTGCATTGGGGAAATATTTTAATAAAAGATTCACAAATCAAAATCATTGATTTCTCATTGGCAAGAATTACAAAGAAAAAAGTGATTTTTATTGATTTAAAAAATAAAGAATGGCTCTTTTCTGGGAATGAGAAAACTGATGAACAATTTGGCATTTATAAAAAAATGAAAATTTTAACAAATGATGATTGGATGATCCATACACCTAAAAATAATGTGCTTTGGTTGGTGTATTTGATTAATAAAATAATTTTACTAACCAATAATAAATTAAGGGTTAGTACTCTTCTTAACACCAAATAAAAATACGAACGGAGTGCATTCCTGCAGGGCGTTCAAATTTTTCATGATGAGAAATTCGGATCGGTCGGGCTTGAGAGAATGTTTTACC
>JAOTAV010000193.1:0-10737 GCA_026546445.1 Cyclargus thomasi | reverse complement strand
TATAATTATAAAAATAGAAAAAAGTGTGGTGAGTTTTGTACCCTATTAGAACAACTGTTTTTATAAACATAAAAATTTATAAAGTTAAATAATTTAGATAAATAATTAAAGTGATTTAAATGATATAAAGAGTTTAGATTTAGATAGAAAACATGCCATCAAATTTGTAATATTTTTAAAAAGGAAACAAGCCTTCCCCAAGACCACAGGCATGGTTGTGTCTTACTTAAATTAATAATATTTCAATGTCTAGATAAATAAGAATAAATAATCATTTTTATCTTTATGTATACATTTATATTTTAATTTAATCTATTTTATATATATTAAATATATTTTAGCCTTATGGTTAATCTATTAAGTCTACAAGAACCAACGAATGATAGATCTTTATTTTCAATGATGATAAAATGGCTCTTAAATACTTACAAGAAAAAGGATTTATTCCTGCCATAATTATTTGCGATGGTTGTTTGAACCAAATGAGAATAGAAAAATATGCTAGAAGCTATACAATTTATATTTTCGATGTAAAAATAAACAGTGTGGAAAAAATACTAAGCATTTAGAAATACCTTTTATGAACTCACCTAAAATTAAAATTAGCGACTATCTTTATAGCATATATAAATGGATAAAAATCTCTACGAGAAAGGCACATGTAAAAATATAGAGGTGGTAAAAGGATCTTTCTAGAAAGTAAAAAATGATATTAGAAGATTTTAAAATAGTGTCTTTGATGAACATCTAGTGCTAGGAGGAAAAAATATTAAGGTTCAGGTAGATGAGACGGCAATTTGCCATGGTTTTTTATTGGATAGCTCATCCAATATAAGTGAAAATGCTGAAGAAATAATTTGGTTATTAGGTTTTATTGAAGAGAACTCAAAAAGAATTAGGTATATTATTGTTCTAAACCAAAGTAAACAAACATTATAAAAGATCTTTAGAGAAGTAATTAGACCTAAAAAAACAGTAAATACAGATGGGCACAAATCCTATCCAGGAGCAGTCAGGGAAATTTCAAGGGTACATATTGTAGTGAATCATTCTCGTGGGTTTTCTAATTAAGAAGGATTTTACACAAACTACATAAAAGATTTGTGGTCTATGTTAAAATACGAAATAAAGAGGAGACGGGTTGTGTTGAAATCGGATTTGAACAATTTTTTAAAAGGTTTGATTTCGGGTATAAATATTTAAGAAAAAGACCGAATACGAAATTAGAAATATTTTTGAAATGATATTACAATATTTAACAAGTAATTCTAAATAAAAACATTAAAAAATTCTAGTTAATTTTAATACATAAAAATACAGTTTATTTGACATATTTTTTATTGCTATATATTCAAGTATTTTAGCATTGGAATGTCTTTTTATTTTCAATCTAATGAGTTATAATTTAATGTTATTTCCAAATTGTTTTAAATTTTTAATAGATTTATATAATTTAATTACGAATAGAGCAATAAGCGTACCCTTTAACAGAAGGTTTGTGATGAATTCTGTATCCCTGAATTAAGTATTTAATAAATTAAAATTTATATTTAAAAAATTTTTAATAATTCATTTTTTATTTAAATTAAAAAGCTTTAAAAATTAGATAAATGTAATACAAAAATAAAAAAAATTTAATGTGATAAGTGTGTGACAATAAAATCAACAATATTCTCTGTCCCTTATTTTTGGGGTAGATGATATTTATGCTTTAATTAAGCATTTTTCTTTTATTTGATTCTTTTAACCTTTTGCAAAAATAACATATTTATATTTAAATTTAAAAATATTTTTGGCCGACTTACCAAGCCCTATTAGAAAAAAATGGTTTTTGGAATTAATTTATTTATACCGGAAAACGAAAGATCTGAAATAATTACATCCAATAACACTGCTTTACGATATTTTAGAGCAAGGAGCTGGTTAGAATCAGAGAAAAGCTGTGCTTATTGCGGATACAGAGCGCTGTTAGTAAAAAATAATAGGTGTATAAATGATTATATTATCGCTAAAAGAAAGAACTTGCAGAAAATCACCTATAATTTGCCAAACATGTAACCCAAGCCTGCAAGGTAAGGTAGACCAAGGCAGTCAATATAGTGCACGGGGGTATGTTTAAGCGAGTGAAAGGCTCGTAGTATCTTGAGATATACCTAAGTGTTGGAAACATATTTTAAAGTATGTTTTCGTCGACTAGGTATAAATATTTTTGTAAAAAAGGTATAATGAAAAGATCTTCGTATGGATTCCCCATCCCTAGGCAATAAAAAAAATTTTGACAATAAATATTTTGGATGCCCTAAAAAAATGATTATTTATTTATTACTTATAGGTGGATTGAGAACTCTCATGAGAAAGATGTTTAGCGAAACGCAAACATATCAAAAAGAAGATTTTATAAAATAAAGCAAAATCTAAATTTTTTGAATAATTCGACCTATAATGAGAGGAGACTTGAAATGATTGGGGAAAGAGTCTTGAAGGTACAAGCGGATGAAACTATAATAAGCCTCGGAGAAATTAATAGAAACACTTCTACACCTAATAACAAATTTCCATAAACAACTTAACCTGTCGGAATAATAAAAGAAAATAAAATAATATTTAACTATTAATTGTCTTGATCGCACAGCGAAAAGATTCGAAGAATATTAAGAACAACATTTGAAGAGAGATACGAAAATTGCTGATGGTCATGCATCATATCCAAAGAATTCATCATGTTGGGAAATTCATAAAGTAATCTGCCATCCTAAAGGATTTAAAAATTCTGAAAGTTTTCATACTAATAATATTCAAATTTATGGTCTTCTTTAGTATGAAATAAAAAAAAAATAAGAGGTATTATTAGTTCGAGTATTAAAATGTTTAAAGAGATTCCATTTACGATACGAATATTTACGTAGTGGGATACTAGCAGCATCATAAGCATAATTGAAGCAATGTTAGAGTTTTTTGTTTTTTGATATAACAAATTAATTAAATGAAAACTAATAATTATTAAAATAATAATTTTTATTTTACTTAAATATTTAATGTATTATTTTTAGAAAGTTATTTAATTAAAAATTATTTTTATTTTTCTGTACAAAGTTACTTTTTAAATGTCTTTTCGGGCAAGTCTATAGCTCTGAACCAAGACTTTTGCTATATTTTCTATATAAATATCAATATCTAGTCATAAGAAACATAGTATAAAATATGTTCCATATAACTAAGTTTAACGTGAGAGCTTGCGAAAACTTTATTAGCTCAACCCGGCCTGTACAGTCTATTGGCTGCCTAAGTTACTATATTATGCAGGGGTTTATTACATGAGTTTTATTTTATATTTTTTCAAAATATCGTTTCGCTAGGTTACTTTATGTAAAATAAACATATTTTATTTTACATGCTAAATCTTAGTATTACAACCTAAATTTAATATCTTTTAACATATGTTCATGAGGCTTTTGAGATTCGAAATCTTAATTATATATTTGATACTATTATTTTTTCTCTATTATTTAAAATATATTTTAAATCTTTTTAGAAAAGGCATTGATCATACATATGAATCAATGCATGATATATACGATATTTATAGTTAGTATAATAAATAACAGAAACAAATTTTTAAATTTTAACTAACTTATACAATATCAGATATCCCCGAGACGATGTCTCTTTTAGAATTAAGCTTAAATTTTTTTATCTTTTTTTTGTATTTCCATAAATTGGTAAGCATCACAACTTTCGTTTTCATAAGTCCCTAAAACAAATCTTGGTTATATTTTTAAGCAAATATTTAGACTTTTCCTTTTTTCTGTCTAGCACTCTTTAACTCATCTAAATTAATTAAAAAATTTTCTATTATTTAATAGAGCTTATTCTATTTTAATTTTTGTTTCGTTACTTAAATAAAATTTAAAAACAAGATCCATAACTCTGTTGTTGTTTTGGGCAGTATAAATGCTTTTTTTAATTCTACGTAAGAAGAAATGATCACTAATTCTTTTTTTTATAAATTTACTAAAAGCAATATTTAAAGCCCGTTGAACGCAATTTAAATCGTTTGGTCAAACATACGCTCGATTCGACTCTTGTGTCTAAATATGATAAGTTTAATATTATTTAAATTATTATAGTTATAATAAAAAAAGCTGCAGACATTTTAAATACTACAGGTTGGATATGTTCTTACCATCTTGTTTCTTTTTATAATTAAAAGTATTTTTAGTAAAAAGCATAATTTATTTAAGAATTTGGTTTATATAATTTTAATCCTTAAATTAAAACCAATAAATATTTTTCTATTTTAAATGATAATTATTTCCTAACATGGAAATGACCAATTATAGAGAAAGGATACTTGTAGTATCCAACTCTACACATACTTAAATATATGAAAAAAACATTAAAATTGTAATATATCATATCTCATCCTTCAAGGAGTTAGATGTGATATATATTTAAAAACTTATTATTATTTCTAACATATGGCATTAATTTTTTTCAATATTATTAATTTTAAAAAACTAATTATTCATATGCTGTTTTAATGGAAAATCTTGAATGTTTTAAACTATAAAAATGGCAGAATGAACAAATAAAACAGTTTTCTTTAAATTTATATATTGTTATATCTCCATTCTTTTTTTATATTTTGAAATCTCTTTTAAGTTGAATCACTTTTTTTCTCAGACCTATTTGATTTTGCTGTAGTTTTAAGTTTGTAAATTTTGACTCTTTCTTCAATTCCGAAAGTAATAAAAAAATAGATAGATGCCTCGTTTTTGCGATAGAATCCAAATGTTTTTTAAAAGTTTAATAACTATTTATGGTGATTTGTATGCTTTGTAATACTCGGTTGTAAATATTCCAAACATTAGTCTAATAATTTTCAAATCGGACATCAAAAACAAAATTTTTTACAAACCAATCGTAAACTTTTAAACTTTTAAATGATAAGCTATTCGAATTCTAGAGATTATTAATTAGATTTTGAATTCTTATACTAGATTTTGCTGTCATACAAAAGCCATGGACAAGATTTATTTACAGTGTAAATTTTATTTGAATTATTTTTATATAATTTTTTAAATCTCGTTTTCGTAATTTTCCGCTAAAATAATTAATTGATGTTAAAAAAAAACTTTATTGGAATTTAAGGAGAATATATTGCCAAGATTTTGTACAAAGTATATCTAAATGAATCAAGATTCAGCTGAAATTAATTTGATTTATATGATTCCTTATAAACATAAAAACTTCGTTATATGATATTTCATTTTTATTTTTCATTAAAACAAACATAAAATCATATTTAAAATTATTTATACTAGCTTGAATTTTTAAAAACTATTTGAAATTGTGTGGCACAGTTGCAAAAGTCGCATCAACTATTAATTCTTTAGCTTAACACAAACAATTTAGAAAAATATTAGTTGTCACTATTATTATTCTGTTTGGATTTAAAACATCTGTGTTTGCAATAAACGCTTCTCCGTTTATTAAAAATTTTGTTTCATTCAGGATGTTTGCTTCCTTTTCATACGATATACTATTCTTTTCTGGTTTTGGTTATAAGTCTTCAACATATTTTAGATTTATATTATATTCTAAAAATATATAAGAACTCTCTATAAATTTTTTTTACACTACATTTCATTTTGTTTCGAAAGTGTTCAGTGCTTGTAATTTAATTTAGTCTATTGATGGTTTTTCGTTTTCATTCTTAAATTTGAATCATGGCAATGGTTGTAAATTTTTATTAAATTATACAGAGTATCCGTGTGTGCTTTTTGATGACATGTTTTAATGGCTCATCTCCAGTATAACCTATACTGATTTGTTAATGCAAGGTTATAAAAAAACCATTATCAATTTGACATTTTTCCTCTTTTGCTTATTATTAAATTTTTTTTTAATTTATATTGTACATTTAAAAAAATATTTTTTAATATTAGTCATTTATTTTTTAATATTTTAAACAATTATTTTTTAGTATTTTATTTAATATTTTTTATTCATTTATTAAAAATTTTTTAATGATGAATTTACTATTTTTAGATATGAGAGTCGAATCAAGCATATTTTTTAAATTAAACGATATAATAAATTATAATGCTTTTTTTTGCATATTTATTAAGAGCAATCTCTTTAAAACAAATTTTTTATGTGTAACTTTTTTACATACATAAAACATTGTTATCTTTGATAGATAAAATGGTGTCTGTCTTATTAGATTTATATTATTATTCGTTAGCTCTAAAATTTTTTTTGAGTGTTTTTGGGTACTAATCGTTGATAAATTGCGACCAGATCTTCTTTTTACAGTAATTGCAATTACTTTATTTCATAAAATTTTTTTAAAAGTTTACATACAACGGACATATTGAGGATATGTAAGAAAGAGATAATTCGATCTTAATATAATAGTTTTAATAAAAGTAATTTTGCGATTCCTAATTAAATATAGTTTTAATCATAAATTTTAATTTTTTTTAGAATTATATAAATAGACTATTTTAAACAAGGTAATGAACAAATAAAATTACAACTTTGAACGTTATTTCTTTAGAATTTTGATTTTTTTATGCAGTTTAGCTGATGAAAAGCCCGTATTTTTGTAGTTTTTGCAATAAATATATTTACTTTATTTAAAAATACCCCTTATATGTTACATTTTTTGTAGAATAAATGTAAAATATAAAAAATTTTTAAATGTACCAAACAAACTTCTTATTCTAAATCTTAAATTTATATTTTAATATAATTAATTTGGTCTAAATTGTTTTTGCGATAAAATTTAAAAAACACTGCTTTTAAATACATACCTTATTAAAATGTAAGTAACAAAAGAAAACAGACAAGAAAAAAATTAAAATTTTCTTATTAATTATATAAATTTTAAGAGCTTTATTTTCTGATAACTTAAATCTAATATAATATCTAAAAATCTAAAAAAACGTTGAAATTTAAAAATATTGAAGAGTTTTAGTTTCTAATTTTTCATTAAATGTCTTCATTTAAAACGTATTTAGACCCTAAATCAAAGATTTTTTTTAGATTTTATACATTAAAACTGATTTGTTTGTAAAAACGGCTATTTCTATATTATAAGTAATTGTTTGTTTTATTGAATTGGGTAATTGTTTAAACTAATTAATAGACTTGATTTTATTGATTTAATTGCTTTATAAATGAATAATTTTTTTCATAATTTAAAATCATAATTTACCTGTTGTTTACGTTTTCATGCTATCAAAGTTTAGGTAGAAACTTAAGTTTTAAAGTCGAAATTTACAACTTGACAAAATTTAGTATCACAATTATTAATATCTTAAATGTTCTCTATATTCCTAAAAGAGCAAATTCTGATTTTTATTTATAAAATAAATAATTTTTTTTTTTAATGTTTACAAATTTTTTTATAGTTGGAATGATTATGACTACTAACTTAAGCTATTGTTCATTTGATAATTATGAGACGCCATTTAATGAACAAATTGATTCAACAAATTGCAATGTCCACATGCCAATTCAACAGTCTTATAGTGCATCAAACGTTACAAACACAGAAAGCAATACTAATTTGCTTACCTCGATCACTAAAAAAATCTGGTTGCCTAGAAAAAATATAACAGTGTTTGTAAATGTGTGTGTATCTAATTATACTTTTTTTTTGTATGATTCTATATATTTTATTGAGGAAAACTACTTTTTTGACTGCTTTATTGTGTGTAATCTTATATTAAAAATGGGATATTCGAGGAGATTTCTCAATATAAACATTTGTAAGCACCCTGGATTCAAAAATAGTTTTAACATTTTCCTGATAAAATATTTGCATGACACAAAATTATTAATTAATAAAGATTCCATATCAAAGACTGTACATCTGACTGATACTTGTTCTGAATTCGTTACTAATTTCAATTCCCGTTCCGAACTCCTTGGGGTTATTGATAGAGATCAACTAAAAATTTATTTAAAACTTTATCTTGTTAGTATAGGTATAAAATATGATTCTGAAGAAGAAAAGGAGATTTATATTCTTAAAATCACAGAACTATTGTATTCAAACCCTTTTCAAATATTAAATATACTTTTTCCAGAAATTAAATTAGTATATGAATTAATTGAGAGAGAAAATATCTCAAAGTGCAATTTAAAAAAATTTCATTTATTTATAACATATATAGCATTTAAAATCAAAATTAACGAGACAATCTTAAAGGATAGATTAATAATCTGTGATATTTATGGAGATAAATCATTTACTAATTCAACACTAATATTAAGTTTTATTTACAATGTTAGATTAGATTTTACTATAATGAGTTTTAATTTAATTATAAAAAAAGAAAAACTAAATTTTTTAGTAGCATTAACTTATTTATCATTTTTAAGATTAAAATATCCCAGATTACTGATTGAAAATGACTTAAGTGAATTTCTAATTTTAGAGATGTCTGATTTAGAAAATATGTCTTCTTTTGTATCAGAACGTTATGGCATAGAAATAATAAAAGAAGAAACCCCGTATTATCAATTAAAAGAATTTTTTTTAAGACATGAATCAAAAGAAAATACACAAGAAGGTTTATGTGGAGGATTACTTAGTGAAGAAAATGCTATTTCTAATTCTGAATTTGTTACTTCTAAAAATTCTAATCAACCGGATTTTAAATCTGTTATGGAATTGGCAACCTTTAGGCCGTTTTCCGAATTAAAAAAATATTTTGGTTTATAGAAGAATAAATATTTTTAGTTTTTAAATATTACTTTCCATTATTTTAACAAAAAAATTTTTCTCCTTTTTTATTGAAAAAAAAATTTAGAAGCAATGTTTAAATAAGAATCATTTATAAAAATTGTAAATAAAAATTTCAAAACAATCTACAAGCAATTAATGAAATTCAAGAATATTTATTTATGATTGCTTAAATAAATTTTGCTTTAAATTTTGTATTGTTATGGTTGTTTTACTAAATTATGTTCATGAAAAGATTTTTCCTCTTTATTTAGTAATCACTTTTTAAAATTTTTTTTTAAAAGACTAATCATCCTTTGTATATCTGACGAATTCTTCTTTCACTTTTAAATGGCTAGACATTTCTAACAGTATTAATTTAATTTTATGAGTTACATATAAAATTTGTTTTTATAAACATCTTTCTATATTAAACTATTTGAATAATAAAGTTTGATCTAGTTGGATCCAAACGATATTGATCCAATTGATCCAAAAAATAAATGAGCTAAACGTTAAAGTTAAATGAGAGATTATTACTATTGATCTACTTATTCAAGAAAAAAATATATAAAGAATTTATTTCTAATAATGATGAAGTTTTCTGAGAATGTTTTACAAACTATGTTTATTAATAACATTTCACAAGTAAAACCCCCAAAATCCAACCAATTTAAAAATAAGATGCTTAACAAGAAATGATTATGTATTTCTATAATTATATAAATTAATAAGTCTACAGTATCGTTTCAATCTCTAAAAATCGTTTTTAAAAAATTAAGAAAAGCAAAAAAATAAAACAATCAAAAAGATACTAAAAATTGAATGACATACAATAAAACAAGAAATTTTATTTTTCGTACAGTTTTTTAGATCAAAAATGTTATTGCTTAAAAGAGTGAAAATGTTGTTAAGAAAAGGTATAAATTTGTCAGTAGATTATCTTACGTAACAAAAAAATAAATGGTTTTTTTGTGAATTATAATAGTCTTTTAAGGATAAAACTAAATTTCTAAGTATAAATTATTTTCCCTGTTAACATCATAGTGTTAATATGCAATTGTAAATTTATAATTTTAGTAAAAATTTGATCTTTGAGATAATTAAGAACAAAGATAAAGAGAAATAAAATGATTGTAAACGCATAATTTAATTGATCTATATATTTAGTTTGGCTTTATGTAAATGATTATAAATATTAATGTAAGATTTTTGTTATATACTAAGATTAAAATTCAATAAAAAAGATTTTAAATTTTTATTAAAATTATAAAACTCACAAATTTTGCAACTAAAGCATATGAAAAACTAAAAAAAATAAAATTCTTTATTAAACAAAATAATACTGTTTAAAGTGAAAAATTTTAAGTTTGATTCTAAATAAATATGCCTCGATCTATTTTAAGCGAAATTTTGAGATAAAAAACGTATAAAAATTAGAAGGTTGTACTAAGTAAAAAGGATTTAATTTATATCGTAGAGTCTTTTCTATGAATAAAGAAAGATGTTTTTTAGTCTTTATCTAAAAGCCATTTTTTCGTAAAAATTTTAGAGTAATAAGTTTTTTAAAGAAATGTAGACACATATAAAATACCACATCAAAAACTTTTGCTAAAGTAAAAAAATAATCAACGAAATAAATATTTGCTAACTTAATATCACTTAATTATTAAAAAAATTACAGGCCGCTATTTGTTAGCTTATAAACTAATTTTTACTATTTGCAAATAAAATATCTATTTTGTTTGAATCATCATACTTAATTCTATTATTAGTTTTTTGCTATTTTTATCAAACTATAGTATTTACTTTTAAAATTTAATTGCTAATTATTTAAAAAAGATACAATAGGATTAAATATGATATAAATAATTTATATCTAAATAGAAATATTAAATTATTTTATTTAATTACAACTTTTACATTTGATTTGTAAATTTTTCTTTTTTGGGCTTGAGAAATTATTAATAATTTAAATAATATTAAAAAACATCTTAACC